>LULA01014182.1:0-48841 GCA_002091835.1 Anopheles maculatus
AGATCTTGGCATACGCTGATGACATAGACATCATTGGTTTGAGGCTCTCCTATGTAGCAGCAGCTTACCAAAGGATCGAGCATGCGGCACTGAACCTCGGGTTGGAGATCAACGAGGCAAAAACCAAAATGATGGTGACACCACCAGCGGCCCTGCTAACAAACACCGATTTACGCAGGGGTGATGTACAGATAGGTGATCGCACCTTCGAAGTCGTCCAAAACTTCACCTATCTGGGGTCAAAAGTCAGCACCGATAACAACATAGAAGTTGAATTGCGCGCAAGGGTGCTGGCTGCCAACCGGTCATACTAAAGCCTGAGGAAACTTCTCCACTCAAAATACCTGTCGCGACGGACGAAACTGGGACTGTACAAAACCTTTATAGCCCCAGTACTCACATACGCCTCTGAGACATGGACTCTGTCCAAAACTGACGAAACCCTCTTAGCCGCGTTCGAGAGGAAGATGCTCAGAAGGATTTTTGGCCCCGTATGTGTGGAAGGACAATGGAGGAGCCGCTACAACGACGAGCTCTATGAGCTGTACGGTGATCTTACCATCGTGCAGCGAATTAGGCTCGCCAGGCTCCGGTGGGGGCGATCTCACCATCGTGCTGCGAATTAGGCTCGCCAGGCTCTGGTGGGCTTGTTATGTCGTGAGAATGGCACCGGACGACCCATCTCGTAAAGTTCGTTTAGGCCGTCAAGATGAAGAGATGCGTCCACCAGAACGGCTGGGATATTGGGTTGGCAGAAGAGTCTGGGTTTTTTTATCGGTGGTTCGACATTCGACGATAAGGGAATGTCTACCGGGCAGGCATGGATGACTTCGAATTGATATTTTGTATAGCAATGCACAATCTTGTCTCGGATCTTAATTAGCATTTGGACGAACGCTCTGACCTCCTAGGTCCAAGATGCAGAACGACAAGTCTACCAGACTCTTACTTTATGGTCGCCAAGAATTGTCAGATGGCATTGGATGTTCTATCGTTTACCCTGAAGCGTTTGCCATAGTAGCTTACGAAGTCCAATTTCTAGGTTCCAGATCAAAGAAGGGTAGTATGTACAAATCTTCACGCGCAGTTTATCAAAGACTGTTTTGATCTTCAAATCTTGAAAATGTATTCTCTACATTTAGGCCTCAACACCTGGTCTTCATGCACGCTTTCGTTAACATCACATTTGTAATGTACGCTAGGTGCTGATAGTATTTCCATTTATTTCGTATGATATTTTACAACACCACACGAACCCACGAAATAACATTATAATAAAATTCATTATGTTTATTGGTGGTGCGTTCAACACGTATCGTTGCCACCCGGCGAGCCAATTAGCAAAATGGCGACATTCAGATTCAGGCTCAAAATTACATCATCGTATCATATGGGGTTATTGTGGTTTATCGAGCGAATCTATATAGTTAGTTGCTTGGAACTGAACCACAGGAGATTCACGGTGAGGGAGATGTTGAAACTATAACTGTATTAACAAAAAAGTAATGGAACGTGCCAGTTTAACCTTTCATTCATTAAAAAGTCTGATTTTTAGTTATTTAACAGCTTAGATTAAATAGGATAGATTTGATTTTGACATTTGAAAAAGGGGATCAGTTTGATGCCAACATACAAAACTTCAAAACTGTTTAAAAAATGTAATGAAAATTACTTAATTTCCACGTACATTTTCTTTCTCCAACGACGAGATGTATTATCCCAGCACTTACAACATAACAGCAATCAATCAGAGAGTTCAGTTTGGGCTGGTATTTGGATCAAACGGCATCCAACACACAGCTGTTGATTGCTTCCACTTCCTTTTGCTTTCATCGCGTTGTGTGTACGGCATGTGCCTAAAATAAACTATAAACACACTCGTTTGGCAAGATTAAGGGCCGCCCAATGTCTTGCGACGGAAACTTTGGAGTTTTTTCTTTTCTTCCCAAGATTTCTCGCCATTGGAAAAAGAAACCACGATTTTCGACGTTGCCGAGTTGCGTGTGACAAACGAGAGATTGCTCTGAAATTGGATGGCCAGCGTGAGTGTTTAGAGACACATTAGGGCTGTTTAGTGCATGTGTTCCGTCTTGTGTGTTACGAATTCCGCGTAGAAAGTTCGTTCAACTCTCGCTTCCTAATGCTGCTCAAACTGCCGGTACATGTTGCGCTCTTCGGGACACGTGACAAACCAATTTAGAAATTTGTTTACAAACCCTAGCGTTACTACTTGATGGCGATTTTGATGGAAATGATAATTAGCGTGTGATGATTTGACGAAATATTGACGATTAAATGATATGAGTCACTTGTAGTTGACAGGAGTTTACAGGATGTTAACATATTTTAAATTTACACCTTTGAAAGCGTCCCAACCACTGCTTAAAACCATCGAACCTGGGAAACGATAGCTATAAAACGGACAATCGCTTTCTACTATCCGTTACGATTAGTCGTGATGTACCCTTTTTGCCTTTCGTTAAAACACTTTACCACCATTGGCGGAAGCCATTATGGTGGAATCACATTATCTGTGTCGGAAAAAAGAGGAACACAAGCTGGAACTGAAACAACGTGTGCGAGATAAACGAAATTGTAGCATACCACATTCAGTCGATATCTAGTTTGATAGGTTTATCATAGGGTTTATGGGTTGATTAAGCCCGTCATGTTGGCTACGGATTGTTTCTCAAGTTGTGTCGAGGTCGGTGTGTCACACTGTTCGTTTTTTTTGGGGTCCTTCAGTGTGATGTTCTAGTAGCCAGACGATCATCAAATATTTATTTTTACATCTCTTTTGTGGTTGGTTTACTTCCGAGGTTATGTTTAGGCATCCTCGTATAGTGTAGTGGTTTGTAAAAATAAAAGTATAGAGCTCCTCTGCTTCTGTAATTTTAGTCTAGTAAAAAAGATCGATCTTCTCACTGTGTTTGCATGCTTAAAACAGTCGCGCAGACCTGTATTAACACAACACATAAGATCGTAGGATCGTAGAAAAAAATATCCCAAAAGTCGATTTAAAACTTCACATTATCGCCAACGCCCCCCAAAACACAATGTGAGTTCTCTCACTCATAAAACCAACGGAGTTCGTCATGCGTGGACAACGTGGCCACAACGCCGCGTGCAATTAACAATCCCAACAGGTAGGGGATACAAGTCTACAAAACCTTTTTGAACAAAAACGTCACTTATTTTCTCCTAATTTACGGCGTCGATAAAATTGTTTTATTTTGTATGTTTTAATACTGCTTCTTGGCAGTTGGCTTCTTCTTCGCATGAGGCGACCTGTGTATTAACATTTTTATCGAGCTTATGCTGTGCCGAAGAAGAAGAGAATCGTTTCGTTTTTATGGACGTTAAAGTCATGCTTTTCTGTGGTACAATTTTCTCTTCATATACTCCACAGTTCAAAGAGTTCGAAGAGTTGTCTTGAGGAGATTGCCCAAAAGCGACATTTTCCGTTGATCACGTCCGTTTGTGAAATGTGGGAATGTTCATAAGTACCCTTTCCTTTACTCTCCTGTCTTAAGACGCGCAAGACCCATTTTAAGAGTGTTTTGAACCGAAAGAAAATGGTGACTAAACAGAGGTGGTGTCATTTGACTGCTATTTTAGAAGCGTAAAACAAAAAAATGGCTTTCGAAGCGTTGGAACACAAGATATTATGTTGGACGGGCCAAAACTACTCGTTTGGAAACGTTCACCCCTTGTCACCTTTGGCTGCCATCGGAAGTAAAAATACATGACGGTAATTTATGACGCAGTGTCCCATTCGTTCTTCGCCCTACCATCGTTGTCACCGGACCACCACCTTCACTATCAGCGTGGTTTGATCTTCGAGGTTCAAGCAGTAGCTCAATGTTTTTTTTCGAGTGTGTGTTGCAGCTATCGTCTCTATCGGTTCGGAAACAAAACCTTGTGTGTACATTGAAGAGTTTACCGACCGACGACGACACTCGTTACAACTCAAGTTCCACCTGAGAGAGGAGGATCAAAAGTACTTGCTACTGCTACGGATGCTACTGTTGCTGGTTATGTTTCTTTCTTTTCGGGTGTGTCGTTGTAAATATTCATGAGCACCGTGCGCTTTGTATGTTTCTTCGGCCGTCGCTAGTCGACGTTTAGAATGTTGAACACTTGTGCTCAAACAGAGGTGGATGATACGTACAGCCTGTTGCTGAGTTAAAGCTACCAGTCGTACAGTAAATGAAGACCAGCTAAGTTAAAACCGTTGATTTCTTTGATACTTTTGATCTTTTACAGACGTTAATAATGTCTTAATTATTGCTCAATATATAATGAGCAATCTCTTAAGTGCCTGCTTAATAGATGAAAACCAACTTTATATGCTTATTCTGCGCAATAAAAACTTTGCGATCTTGACTTGTCGTAATAGTCCTCTAGATCACTCTCAGTTGAGTATTACCCGCTGGAATCGATTATCTAGGCTTTTGTAGAGGTTGTCTTCACGTCATCACAACTCTTGGTCTGATGTCAATCTCATGATATGATCAGCAAATCTTTAGCCAAAGCCTGACAACTAAAATTCATTGCTGAATAATATCGTGGTACAGTTTAAAGCGTTCGTCCATTCTGATTGTGATCATCTTCCTATTGACTGCAACTTAAAGTCTGTCACCTTAGACTTTGGACTAATTCCATATCTTCTTTATGAGCACTGGGTGTAACATGTTCTATATAATAATCTAAGCAACAAACATCGCATAAGATGTTTCAGAATGAAACAGTATTTACAGACAAATCGATTCAAACGCACAATCACCTATCTATACTCATTAATGTTCGTTATGCACAAGGCAAAGGGAATCTTGGGAAGGTATAATATATCATAGACATTAGATAGATATGCTCACCTGACGGCCACCCGTACAGAGGATTCCTTATCTTCGTCTGGCATGTTGCCGTTTTTGTGTGACTTCCTTGAATGGTCGGAACAAAAATGTGACTCTTAACCGAACTCGCTAAAGTTGCTGCTGACGATATACCACAACACTACCGTTTCGGCGAAGGTAGTGTTCGTTACTGGAAACACTGCTTGCTTTTACTGGGTTGAATGAGGAAATTCATGCACTGTAACTGCTTCACACGACGATTTATACGACTTTACAAAGCTCCGTACTTTTCACGATGAATTTATTTTCTCTGGCAGGATTGATGGCTGTGTTGAGAGTGACTGACACTTTACGGAAAGGTGGAACATGAACGTCTGAAATAAAGAAAAAATACAAGATTCATATTAGAAATCAATAAGAAAAGGGAAAGCACTAGAACGATATAATTATCAGCAACAGGCTGTACGTATCATCCACCTCTGTTTGAGCACAAGTGTTCAACATTCTAAACGTCGACTAGCGACGGCCGAAGAAACATACAAAGCGCACGGTGCTCATGAATATTTACAACGACACACCCGAAAAGAAAGAAACATAACCAGCAACAGTAGCATCCGTAGCAGTAGCAAGTACTTTTGATCCTCCTCTCTCAGGTGGAACTTGAGTTGTAACGAGTGTCGTCGTCGGTCGGTAAACTCTTCAATGTACACACAAGGTTTTGTTTCCGAACCGATAGAGACGATAGCTGCAACACACACTCGAAAAAAAACATTGAGCTACTGCTTGAACCTCGAAGATCAAACCACGCTGATAGTGAAGGTGGTGGTCCGGTGACAACGATGGTAGGGCGAAGAACGAATGGGACACTGCGTCATAAATTACCGTCATGTATTTTTACTTCCGATGGCAGCCAAAGGTGACAAGGGGTGAACGTTTCCAAACGAGTAGTTTTGGCCCGTCCAACATAATATCTTGTGTTCCAACGCTTCGAAAGCCATTTTTTTGTTTTACGCTTCTAAAATAGCAGTCAAATGACACCACCTCTGTTTAGTCACCATTTTCTTTCGGTTCAAAACACTCTTAAAATGGGTCTTGCGCGTCTTAAGACAGGAGAGTAAAGGAAAGGGTACTTATGAACATTCCCACATTTCACAAACGGACGTGATCAACGGAAAATGTCGCTTTTGGGCAATCTCCTCAAGACAACTCTTCGAACTCTTTGAACTGTGGAGTATATGAAGAGAAAATTGTACCACAGAAAAGCATGACTTTAACGTCCATAAAAACGAAACGATTCTCTTCTTCTTCGGCACAGCATAAGCTCGATAAAAATGTTAATACACAGGTCGCCTCATGCGAAGAAGAAGCCAACTGCCAAGAAGCAGTATTAAAACATACAAAATAAAACAATTTTATCGACGCCGTAAATTAGGAGAAAATAAGTGACGTTTTTGTTCAAAAAGGTTTTGTAGACTTGTATCCCCTACCTGTTGGGATTGTTAATTGCACGCGGCGTTGTGGCCACGTTGTCCACGCATGACGAACTCCGTTGGTTTTATGAGTGAGAGAACTCACATTGTGTTTTGGGGGGCGTTGGCGATAATGTGAAGTTTTAAATCGACTTTTGGGATATTTTTTTCTACGATCCTACGATCTTATGTGTTGTGTTAATACAGGTCTGCGCGACTGTTTTAAGCATGCAAACACAGTGAGAAGATCGATCTTTTTTACTAGACTAAAATTACAGAAGCAGAGGAGCTCTATACTTTTATTTTTACAAACCACTACACTATACGAGGATGCCTAAACATAACCTCGGAAGTAAACCAACCACAAAAGAGATGTAAAAATAAATATTTGATGATCGTCTGGCTACTAGAACATCACACTGAAGGACCCCAAAAAAAACGAACAGTGTGACACACCGACCTCGACACAACTTGAGAAACAATCCGTAGCCAACATGACGGGCTTAATCAACCCATAAACCCTATGATAAACCTATCAAACTAGATATCGACTGAATGTGGTATGCTACAATTTCGTTTATCTCGCACACGTTGTTTCAGTTCCAGCTTGTGTTCCTCTTTTTTCCGACACAGATAATGTGATTCCACCATAATGGCTTCCGCCAATGGTGGTAAAGTGTTTTAACGAAAGGCAAAAAGGGTACATCACGACTAATCCTACAACTCAGCAACGTTGCCGAAGTTTATTGATTTAGGTAGCTGTATGCCAGACTATGCTGTTGTCTAGGCACAATTTAATGTCTCTACTTTTGGAGATGTGTCATCGTCGTCAAACATTCCCATTCCCGGGAGCCATACTTTATTTGTCTTGTCCTCCGCCGGGCGGTCGGGTTGTCTTTGTGTCGTCCATAGCAGTAGCACCGACACCCGTAGCAGTGAAAATCGGTTGTCCATTTTCATTGCCACTTCCGGGAAGGGATGGATCGTACCCGGTCGCAACACGAACCTGCTTCCCATAATGTTCTGTCCCACGTTCTGCGATCACGACCTGATGATGATGTTGATAAAAATGATGTGATGTTTTGTTGGGTTCGTTTCTTTCGGATGCAATTCAAAGTGCAACGTCGTGTGGTGTGCATGCGCTTTTGACGGCTGTTCATATGCGCGTTTGCACTTACAAATGTTAAATTATGTTTCAATTGAGTGAGCCGAAGGCTAGCCAGCCTACATTCACTTTGGGTAGGAGCTAACGAATAACCACAGCGCTTTGGTGGAGGTGAATGTGTTGTTTGTTGGAAGTGGATAATGTGTTATATTTTAATTCGCAAATCCATTCACCAGAATTGGTGGAGGGGAATGTGTTGTTTGTTGGAAGTGGATAATGTGTTATATTTTAATTCGCAAATCCATTCACCAGAAATGGCTCAATTTTGCAACAAAATTTCTACCGGTGCTCATCGCTTGTTGGCATTTTAGGCTGCTATTTAGCAGAGCAAACATTCCCTTTTACTTTTACCATTCACTTATCTAACACTGTGCACTGGTTTAAGTTCGTAATTTGAAAAACCAAAACATTCTCCACGTTACTACACTTTACTCCTAAATTCTTCTTTTTGTTCAAGGTCTTTTACATGTGCAAGGTCGTCGTCAGGGAGGGAAGATCCACCGATCTTCAATAGTACGCTACCGAATTTACGAGTTGTTTACTTTTCTAACTTTCCTTGACCGCTCCTGAATAGACGGAGGACGTGTGATGTTTGCTAAGCTTATTTTCGTATTACTGCCCAAGTTAAATTAAACGCCTCTTCTCTATCTTCTCCATTCACAAGATCAAATAGACTCTTCCATTTTGATGGTCAAGTTGTGACCTTTTTATGTATCTGTATATGAGATGTCGAATGTAAAGTTGAAGGATTGTTGATTCTAGAGGATATAATGCTTTTAATATATAGTTTAAAGTAGTGTCATCCTATCAAACTATCTACTTATGCCTCTGCCAGTGTTTATCATACACGCACGTCGCTCAATTGCCTGAAACTGCGTCGTCATGAGCAGGCGAGACTGAACAATATCACACACTGATTAGTATCATCGCCCGATAAACTGATAGACCCCAACCAACTAAGGTCACTTAGCCGCCGCCACATTGAGCCGTGTATCGGTCTGACTCACCGCGGCTTACTCTTCCCTGAAAGGTGGAGATTGGAAGGGTTGTTATTGTTTGCACCCTCCAAAAATACGGAACTTTATCTGGTAACCTTGCCTATAGTTCGATCCAAATTATGGACCTGCGTCGGGCGACCCGATGTAATGAATGTGCGTGTGAGGTAACTGGCGTTTCTTTCACAGAAACGGCCAGATTTCACGCCCCATGGTCATATCACACTTCGTCAATCACATTCGCGCGGCACCGTGCGTCGAAATATGGATGACGGAACATGACGCACAGAGGGGATGGTCGGAAGATTTGGAACCGGACGATTACCTCATCCCGTCTACAGCACCAAACACCGGAACGTGCTGCGCGTGAGCGTTTCGCACTACGCAAATCGATCGTCCGAACACAAACATTTCGCTTTCGATCGATGACGATCAGATGAGGTGCAGAATCGATGTCCTAATTCATCGAGCATTCATTCGGCGATCTCCGTATTTTTGGGGAAGACGACGGTTGTAACCATAAATGTAGATTTACTGATCCGAAAGACCAGCACCGAGAAAGGCCTCCAGACGGTGTACATCCGCTGATGGAGTTGTTTCTTCAGCGTCGGCCGTTGCTGATGTGTATGATGGGGTTGTTGCTCGTTTGTTTCTCACCGTGTTTGTAACGGATGCCGTCTTTCGGGAGAGGGAAGCGTTGATACATTTGTGCAAATATTGGGTCGGTTTTTTTTTTCGGAGAAGCTTTGCTCAGGTGTTGTGAACTGAGCAGCAGTCGATCATCATGCCGGTTTCCACCTTGGCGTAGCTTTGAGTGATGGTTTTTGGAGTTTGTTTGTTTTATTTTAGGATGATTTAAAGCGTTGGTTGTTTGTCTTGCATCGTTTTACCTGCTTTCTTGACAAGAACAGATGAATGAAGTCCGTGACTTAAAATTAAGTTCTTGTGGCAGTGGCATCACTTGTTAAATCAAAACAAAGGAAAGTTGCTCCATCAAATAATTTTCTTATCTGAAGTTTTTTTTTTCTAAGAGACGCCAAACTCCACTAGAGCTGACTGGAATAAGCGCAGCATTTGACGGTGAATGCACAAGCGGGTCATCGAATGTATCTAGTCCAACAACGCCAACGTGAATGGGACCCCTCGGTGTGTCTGTCTCGTGCACTAGACACCGGGCCAAGGAGACGAGTGAAAAATAGGACTCAAAGGAAAAGTGGAGATTGTCCGTCGCGTCGTCGGGCGGCCTGCTAAAATTAGGCGTCAATCTTGCGTGACCTCCGCAAACTTAACGCAATTACTGTGGCGGTGGGTCCGTTTTGTGCAATGATGACCGTTTTGTGCAAGTACAGTGTGCGTACATAAAGTATGTAGCTCATGTTGCCATACGACAAGACCCGTTCCAGAAGACAGTTAATGGAGTATTGTGCGTTTGTTTGGCAGCTTGTGAATAACATAATGCCTTGCGCTAGCAGATAGGCTTCTGACGTCGAAAGGAGCATTGTAAGTCATTCGTTAAGTGGACAATTTAATGCTCAAGAGTCGTCTCTCTTTCGTTACCATTTGTCGTGAAGCATGTGAAGTAGTCACCGTTTGATCCGTCACATTATACGGAACATATGAAAGTGGAAAGCACAAATCTCTTGAAAGAAAATCGATTCGATATGACGCCAACGAGCGGCCAGGAGATAGTGGGCAAAGAGATAGCAATAAGAAGAGTAGATTGATTAGGCCACCATTTTCCAAATCGATTTTGGTGACATTTCCACCACTTTTTGTCCCACACTACCGTTTCTAATACCAACCGCCGAAGGAACTCAGCACGCAACCCGGTGAAAGTACTTTCACTGGATTTTCTGACTGCTGCAAACGCAGTTTTCACCCAACTGTGTTTCGATAGTGTATAGGGAACGACGAAACGGAACGGTTTGATAAAAGATTGAATTGCCGGTAGCCGAGACGGTTGTATCGAATTTCGATTCCGCTTCGGTTGGCCGTAAAGAAACCTGGCGCTCGAAGTTGCCTGCTCGGGTAGAGGGTATTTTATTGGAGTTTTAATGAAGATTGCCGGTACAAAAATGCCGCATTGGGTGTCGGAATTTTCTAGCGATTGTGGCAGTAGTTGAACACCCTTGAAGGTGGTGTGCACATTGATGGTGAAGCATCGATTACTACATGGCTTTAATCTTATCGATTTCCTAACGATTTATTGGGAAATCTGATTTAGCTTAACAAGGTCTGGCAAGGTAAGGTTGGACGCAGCGTGTCATTACTGGTGAGTGGATGGTTGGCAATGGACACCGAGTGAATGAACACATGCTAATGAATACTAGCTCCCGGTAAAACATTCGGCACGTAATTCGATCCGTGGTCAATTAGCAATTTCTCGGCTTGCGAAACGTTTACCCTACCAATATCGGTGTCTTCCTGTCTCGGTGTCATTTTTGCGGTGTAAAACCATAAGACCGTCTGAGTCGTCTGTGGTCTCCTCCTGAATTACAAATCAAACGCAGTTGCGGTTTCCTTTGATATCGGGGCAGTAGTTGATAGAGCGGCATATTTGTCACCTCAAAAGACAGAGAGAAAGAGAGAAGAGAGTATGCGGTGATGCGCTGTGGTTTTTTGGTTTGAGGTTATAGATCTCACAACGCGTTCGATACGTATATCGCTTGTTTGCCTAATCGTTGAGGTTTGTAGCACAGATAAACAGCACTAGAGTATGGTACTGGTTTGGATGTTCAATGCCGAACTGTTCGTTCGTTAATTGCCATGTGTTGGTATATGTCTCTGAACGCAACCAGCATGATGGGACAATGTTAAGGTCTCAAAACGTAGACCACAAAACAGATCTCTTCTACAGCACCTGTTGAATGTTGTACAAGCGGCATGGTATTGTGCTGTATTGGCAATAAATTTACGTACTGTAGCAGATGTAAGCATAAGGGGTCAGGGTTGTTTGAATGGCTTCCTAATATCCGGACATTGTTAGTTACCTCAGATCAAATAACAATTCAATGAAGTATAAAATCACAATAGTAATGTTTGTACCCTCGCTCTCTCTTATTAATGTGCCTAGCATCTCCTCTCTAAACCCTATCTAGCGACCTATAAAATGGCGTAAACAGGTCAAACAGTGTAGACGGCACCACCGCCGTATTACAGCACTTAGTTGACACGAGGTCATCAGACCTTGGGGAGGGCTAGAATTTCAAGTGCAAACAACACGCCTGCCGCCTGGCGTTCATCTGAGCGCACGAGCAACCGCGTGTGATTGAATCATGTGGGAACCTTAAAATAAGCGTCAGCGTATACGAGACTGAATCCCGCCTTTTTCGGCCATGCCACCACCCTGTTCTGACGGTGTCTCTTCGCTCCTCTCCGGTTTCGGGTTGATGTTGAGGATTAAAATAAACCATTATTTACGCGTATGCCAAGAGACGTGTCCCGGTAAGTTGCGCACAGATGAAAGCGACCTTCCTTGTGGTTTTTGGGGTGAATTCTTTTTTGCTGTTCAGAATTCTGTACTGAACTAATCGCTCAATCACAACAACGAGGTGCAAAGTTTGTTTGGTGATGTTTACGTTACGTCACTTACGTTTTGCAAGCGTGTATGTGTGGGATACAGACAGACTTGACACGTTCATATCGTAGCAAAGTGGAAAAGGTCGAAGATGTCATCTGAAGAGTTTAAATAAGCAGCACAGCTTTATGCTTGGTGCTACTCTACCTGTGCTTCTTTGGCGAGCACTCAAGGATTTCGCCTTAATTATTTGAACTGGCATCCATTCGAAACTAATTATGAGCAACCTGGACATCTCTCTTGAGACCTGTGTGGACAGATTCATTTTTTTTCGAAAAAGACCACCCAGTAGGTGACATTGGTATTGCGTTTGGCGCTATTGAGTATTCGTCTATTCTAACCGAAATTGCAAAAAAAAGTCTAGGCCCTCGTCCACATGTGTCCTCCACTTGTAAGAGCTGTATCTGTTTGTCTATTTGAAACAAATGCGCTTGAAAGGTGACGCGCAGTAGCGTGCGAGTGACAATTGATTCTTTAAATATTGTCCTCTGGCACGTTTCTTTGGTTTTCCTCCCTCAAAAACAACCACTTTAAACAAGCCGTTGGTTCGTGTCGGTGCTTGGATAAGGTCGGCGCAACCATGAAGCCACATAATGGGTGTATGACACTTTGAAGCCCAACACTCTTCCAGCAAATGTAGATCTCAAAGGAAGGGAAAGTACACCCGAGTTGGGTATGCGTATGGGCATGTTACTAAGCGCGCGCGCGCATAAACAGTGAGTCTGTTGTTCGTGTCCAAGAGGAGGCTGAGCTTAGGCGTAATGTTTGCGTGTGGCAATGATGCTTGGTAAATATAGGATTGGCCCATGCTGCTCTTAGTCCACGGCTCGGTGCGCTGCTGTCAGAGCCGGTACGAGAACATTACCACCGTGCTGTTTCGTAACTCTGCCGAAAAGCAGCCACTTTGTTGTGGTACCTCTGTGACTTTAACCACATCATCCACCACCGTATAAGCTTTATCTGTCACTTCGCGGCAAGATCGCTGTGTCAATATTTGACCATAAAGGTTAATTGATTGTTGAAAGGATTTCTTGTAGTTCTTAGCAAGATTAACAAAAAAAAGCTTAATGTCTTATGATAAATAAGCTCTTCAATGTGTAAATATAATCTAGATGATCTCATACGACAGCGTCTTATAAGAGAGACATCTCTCATTTTCCTTCTTTGTTTAGGGCAAAATGCGACCAAAATGGAGATAAATGTTCTCAAATACTTTTTACCTCCGCCTCATCGGAAACTCGCATGCGAAGGGCGAACCGCTTGAGGTGGCATTAATTAAACGCCCCGTTTTTGGTACCGCCGTTGGAAGGTAGACTCTCATCCTTGATCGTCTCGATCCAAGGCATGGTTGAGGTGAGTGAGCTTTAACGATCTTTGATATGGAGCTTTTTTTTGTGAACTCAGTTTGAACGAGGCAACAGGTTTTGATTGTGTGCAAAACATATTTGGAGATTTATGTTACTACCTCCCTTCGGATCAATGCCCCTAACACGTGCAACACACTTTCACATGGCATGACGTCGTCACCGACGGACGTAATAGTGGTTGCTCTATTTATTCACTTTCCTCACGAAAAACTGATGTTCGCACGTACATGGTAGTGGTTGATCGATCGCTTTTTTACGACCACTTGAACAAAAGTAAAGCAGAGGCAAGACTTCAGTTGCGTGTGAAGTGAAAACTGTACGTCGATCATCGCTTACCGTGAAAAAGGAAGCGGAAAATCGATCAAGAACAGGAAATGGCCGCATTTTCTTTCCGGCACGCCCGAGAAAGGTGATAGTTGTGAGGTCCGGGCATGCATCGGCCAATACTTGAAGCCTCGTATGCATAAACCATAGTTGGTGAGGCCTCTCTAATGTGCATGCAAATTGTGGACACACTTGTAAGTGCACTGCACACGATTAAGCGGCATTAAGGTGCATTAATAGATTAATGGATGGCGGGTTGTGCATGCGATGATGATCGGCGGTGGCGTATGATTTGTTTCCCTTCACGCAACCATTAAATACTTAATAGCCCGGTTTTTGCGGACCGGTTCTCGTTGAGTTGCGGTGGAGCTGTTTGTTGAGGAAAAAATGCAAAAAATATTCCCCTGATGGACTTAACACTTGGCCAGCTCTTGGAAGTGTCAGTTATAATCGTGAATGTTATAAATTAGTCACTGTCTGTCCGATGATATCAAAGACAGTAGGGAGAACAGCACCATATGGCACTCGATCGTAGATATTTGTTTGTAAACTCAAGTTTCTGTAATTATCGTAAATTGAATCGATCAGGTTGAGGGGTTAAATGTAATGATCTTTAAAGCTGTGTGTGATCTGCGAACTCTACCCTAACCCTCCATCAATAATTCCTGCACCTAGCAAAACCGCCGGATCCAGTCGCGGCACCATGCACGGCACCGTAGTTTAAGTCGGCTTATGTCAATAAAATGAAATGAACCCGGACCCAATGCGGCATCGTTTGTGTGTGTCAACCGGTTCGATAAATTAAGCGACGTAAGCGAATTTGTTAGACATTGCTACCGTCGTCAAGCCTTTCATTAACCATCCCGATACTATTTGATGTTGTAGCAGTAAGCCACTTATCATGTTAATGTTGCCACTGGGGTCAGCTTGTGATTAAAAGCAGAAACAAAATGTTCGCTTTCTTGGGAGCTGTTATCTCAATTGAAAAGGGAGATAATTGATTAGCGGAGAGCGATTAAATTACGCACTTTTTTATCCAGACGATCGATAATGTGTGTGTGTGGTCCACCGTAGTTAGGGTACGAAACCTTCCGGACATTGATTTTTACATGTTTTCTTTCTGCTTCTACGCTGTCTAGCCCGACGTCGTTACGTAAAACGGGGGGGTTAAGTTCGTTAGCGTCGCCATGATATAATCTATCTTGTTTTAAAGTTAATTGGAAAGGAATACAATGTTTTTGATTTCGGTAATTCTGTAATTAGCGATATTTGATTAAAAATTCAATTAGCAGCTGTTTGCATTTATAATTCAGTGAAGGGGGAATATAAATACAACGTTCGAAACAAACGACCTGATGCATAATGCAATTGTCATTCGGGATGGTTTTGGGCAATTCTTGGTTGTTTCCATTCCAGTACTTCTAATCTTAAAAGAAGGGGAATAACTCAAGCTTAAATTTTATTCGTGAGAGTTGCAGTAAACATAATGCGGCTGATCTACGACTCTTTCTTGTAAGCTGCAACGTCTCTTTTGGTAACCATCGTCTCATCAGCAGTATAATTGAGCCTAAGGAGGTTCAACCTGATGAAATGCAGCGCCACGCAACAGACATCGGCTTATTAGTTCGTTAAATCAAAACACAAAAGCAATCACACCGAACCTGATGGACGGGTGCAATTTCTCTTGCGATGCTTGCCGTTGGTTGCATCTTTAATGCACGTCTTTTTCAAAACACGACGACACACACGCAATTCAATCGATCCAATTAGCTATTATGGATGCCGCCGCCAATCGAAACCACTCTCGTGTACGTCATCCCAAGAAATAGAGGGGCACGTGCGCAAATCGAGACACACAGAGGAGAGAGTCTTTACGAGGAGTCGGTCGCCCCAGAAAATGCCCCAGAAGTGTGGTGCTTGTGTGGTTCAGAAAATGCGATGCGATTGATGGTAGACAGTTTTTGGCAGCGAGCCGAGCATCGATTTTTTTCGCCCACATATCCCCGTGTCTTGTGCACGTCCCACAAACCTTACGCTAAGGGAAGTCAAGTGTAGCCCCACAGCAAGAATGTTTAACCGTAGGTGGGTGAGCACCGCGAGTGCTTGATGCGATTCCAGCACACAGCTTACCTCGGTGCAGTGGGATTGTATATTGATTATCATGGGTGAACTGGCGAGTGAAGCCGGGGCTTTTAAAACTGAATTTGGGTTCAAACCACTCGATGCAGCTGCTGCCGGCGCTGCGTTCAATTGTTGGAAATAGGAGGTCACATAATCGACCTTAAACGTACGCGAATACGTACTTTCGAAAGATGTCCGAAACGAATAGTCCGGATGTACTTGATTCGGTTACTGCTGCTGCTGCTGCTCATTTGCTTACCGGAGAGTTGCTCTAGCCTCTTGATAATTTATCGCAAAGGAATAAGAGGTATAATATCCTTGCTTTTAAGAGGATGCCATGCCACAATTGTCTGTTGATGAAGTTGTCCAATAGGGTTTCATGTTCCGTATAAATTTTGATCTTAACAAACAACTAGGTCGTGCCTACCCACTCACAACATACCTGAATAGTTTAATTCTTGCCACCAGATGAACTGAGATCAGAAAGGTTACCTGGCAATCATACCATTCGACTGACCCTGTATATCCAGAGTTCGTCCTGTAGGAGTTGCGAATATACTTGCCAGAACCATAAACCCAGAATGATGGACAGAGTCCATAAAAACGTCCCAAACGTCCCAAATAAAAACGTCCCAAGTTTATTAGCGCAAAGTGTCGTCAACGTACTTAACTTTGTCGGACTTGCTTTCAAAAGTAAGACATCAGTTATGTCATTAAAACAAACGGCTATATGTGAGCAAGTTTCATTGCGCAATATATTCTGCTCACGGTACAGTGCGTGAGCAGGTTTCGTTCGTAAACTACCAACGCTATCTATCTCCAGCTCGATCCACGGTCATCATCTCGACCACAATCAAACAGTGCCATCTGTTGAGCCGTCGATAAAGTACGAAGCGCAATAAAAATGATCATCGGCGGTGGATTCTGGTGGGCGTCGTATGACGGTGACTGCGACATACACAAAAGCGCCGAAGCAAGAAGGAAGCGCCACATCGGTCTTCTGGGTGACGGTCGGTCGTTGGCGTCTTCTTCGCGTGGCATCCAACACCGGTGCCCCCAGTTGCTGCTGCTACTACTGGGCATTCTTCACTACGTTTAATGCTCAGCTGTTCGCGCGAACGAAGATCCATTTGGGAAGCAACAAAAACAGAAGACGATCGCATACTAGCTAGCAAGCGGTGGCGTGCCTGATCGGTATCAACCATGTGCTACGGCGAAGTTTGCTTCGGTCGGTGGGTGCTCTGGTGCATATGGTCTGGTCAAGGACGACTGGTTTTTGTTGCGACGTGAAACAACGACAAAACGAATGACTGGTGCAGAGGGGGCAGCGTCTTGAAGTTGCGTAAAGTTCTCTGCTCCACAAAACGTACGTGCAAGATGGTTTCATTCATGCTCGCGGACCGGTGTGCTGTTTGTTGGGAGTTGGTTTTTAGCATCCCTTTGGACATGTTTTTTTTGGGGTTTCGTTCGTGGCCTAACACGAGGGTGAGTGACATTCGCTTTGTTATGAATGGGCGTCTACCGTGGAAGCACACCTACGCACGGTTTGTCCTGTCGTGATTAACCTGGTTTTTGCCGTCTCGTTTGGATATGCGACTCTACTTTGTCGCTTATTAAACATGACTTCATTTTGATGTCTTCTATGTTGCTTGTCGACGTCCCAATTTTCCCATTTAAAACATTAATTTACTTACTGCTGGGAAAGTCTCCTTCGTAATCACAATTTTCATCTGTGTTTGCACGATAAAAAGTTTCTACGACGTTGACTGATGGCAATTAGTGTGCGAAACTGGGATATATGTGCGAGACCTGAGAATTCGGGGAAGCCTCACTGGGAACAGATGGTTGAATGAAGTATATGATAACCCATCATCAGTGTTGATTGCTAACACAGGGTTGGGATGTATTTCCATCTTTTGGTGGATGCGTTTCGCCTGAATCGGAAAACTTCCTTCAGATCATCGCGTGTTTTTTGCCGTGTGATAGTTCACACCGAGGTCAACAACCTGTTAGGCAGACTCAGAGAGAGAGAGCGAGGCTAGCGAAAGAACTGACTGTTGAAGTCGGGGTTTTTTAAGCTCCCCACAGTTGTTCAAGCTCTGTGGAAAATTGAGTCTTAGCTGTGCTTTCCCGTTTGCTGCGGATTAAATTATGTTGCATGGCCAACTAATTAAAGCCACCTGCATTTGGGAGGGGTGGATTTCGAGTGAATTGGTGGATGACGGTCTAGATCTAGATTTAAGGGCACAAGCATTCCAGTTTCGTGACCGTTAGCAAGATATGCGTTTTTATCAGACTTTCTGACTTGTAACTTCTTCTTTCTCTCCAGATAATGTCTTCTTTAAGCATGCGATTAGGTGATTTTCGAACTTCCCGCATTTGTTGCGTCTGTCTGCGTCTTTCGGAGACTCTTGAGAGTGCGAAATCAACCTCGCAAGCAAGAAAACCCATATTAACTGCATCCAAAACCACAATCATATTCATACCCATATAAACATACACGCACTGATAGGAATTAGTGTCAGAGCACCGAAAGGCGGTACTGTATGTGTGCATTCCCCTAACGATGCATTATTCATCGGTACAAATTTCCATGTTTGACACACGCCGATTGTTGGCGGGTGCAGTTTTATTTTCTATTTTCGCTTCGTACGTTGCTCGACATTTTCCTCTCATGCGGGGAATCGATTGGTGTGGGTAATTGTTGGCGCAGAAAAAAGGGTGAAACTTTGCGAGATGAAAATAATTTATGCACTTTGGAAGAAAGAGGTTGAAAAAAATATGCAAATATAAAATTTGCTTGCCTGTGCCTGCCTGTCTGTTGGGTGACTGGAATTTGTACGCCTGAGGGTGTAGGACACAAACGTCCGAGATGTATGCAAATCGAAGTTCAGGAATTGGGGATAGATTTGCTAGAAATTTTCCGTTAAAGAAACTTCGAAGTGGGAGGACAAGTTTCCGATTTTGGAATATAGATTTTTGCTGTTCTAGAAAATGTCTCACGAAGCAATTAAGAGAATTGAATGTCACCGTTTCGCCCAAAGAAAACCACCACTACGCATAACATATACACCAGAATACATTTATATTTCTTCGTTTATGCATCGTACGTAACCTTGACATTGGACATGCACCGTCAACTCGGCGTATCTTTTCTGTCGGGGCAACAAGCGCCGCAAGGAATCCGCAAACGTGCACAGAATTAACGAACATGTCAGGTGCCTTGCTAACTGTGACGTCAGCAGCGAGCGGGACAAAAAAAACTTCAAGATAATAATAAATGGAAATACGAACCTTGGGGTTGAACAAGACTGACTGGTTGAGACAAGTTAAAAAAGGTAACAAAGAACATAAAAAATCAATCAAAACAGGTGCGTTTTATAATGCAATAATACAGTTAAAAAGCACGCGTATGACAAGTAGATTTATCAGACTGAATGTTTTATTAAGCATACTGATAAAGCGTCTTATCTAATGTTAACGATCCATAGCTACCGGAAATTATTCACAGCTAGACATGGATGTCTAGTGATCGTGATATCAAAATTCACCCCCGATTCCTCGAACTCGTCCACAAATCCGGCTATGTTTTGTTGCTGCAACCGACCTTTCTCGTGATTATGAAGCCCTATCACGCCTCCTAGTTGGATTATGAATCATGCACGCGGATTTCTTTCTTTCGTTTGCCATTTTTGTTACATGTGAATTTTATATATAATGCTCTCTCCCTGTTTTTGCTTCCCACGATCGGTAACCGATGATGATGTACAGTGGCAGACGTGCATCACGAGTCATCGCTTACTGATTGCATATCGCCTAGATCCATCCTATTCCTCGTCACGCATGCATTATGCGTTCGTTGCACCAAGAGTTGGCAAATCTGCTGCGTGAGATTCTGTTTTACTCTGATGATGAAGAAAGTTTATCTGTTTCCTAGAAAGTATAATCATACTATACGACGGTTTTCAGATGATTTAATAACTGTATCTAATATCTAAATAACCGTTGTTGAACTGAAATTTGATTTATATTTAGTTTTCTTACTACTAAAAGCTAGCAAAGCAAAACAGAGCTCACGTTGTAGGATAATTGAAGGATGATGTCATTACTATCGCACGTTACTATTCAACCGCCCCAAGCTAAAGCTAATGGAGAATAATTGCTATTATGCCGGGAGACCCTTTACCAGTTTCGGAACTCTGGCGGGAACCGTTCGTTTCCTGTGTGCAAATCCCAAAAAGGCGATCGGCGACCACCCCATACATTGCTGCTGCATTCGGTTGAACAAACGGTTTATGTGTGCGACACTGTTAGCGGCAAAGTTGTCTGCGGCGCTATGACACCCGCTAAGGAAACGGTGCAGTTTGCATAGAAAGGAGCAAGAATATAAAATAGCATCGCAGGATGTAAAGTAGTTTTATGCATGCACCTCGTTGCAGAAAGGAAAAAATACAAACCGAAAGAGAATGAAAACAGATAACCACTTGAAATAAAAAGACGACCCGCCGTCTACTCTCATACTGTTTGTTATGTGTCCCCGGGCGACAGACGCCGCACGTACGTGGTGACGAGAAGACGAACCCCTTAGTTTCATTGTAGTAAAATGTCAGGCAAAGGCCATAACACTCCTCCATAACTTCCTCATATTTCCTGTATGATATTTCGGTATCGTGTTCGAAAAAGAAACTTTGTCTTTACTCGAAACGCTTGCACGTTACCTGATACCTGGTGGTACAACAGCCTCAAGCTGGCTGATATGGGAAATTAGGATAATGGCGGAATGGGGATTCGTAGATGCCACGTGCTGTCTGGATGGCAAACTTAATCAGCAGTTTAAATTTCTTTTTGGAATACCCTCTCTCGAACGTGTGTTTCGTAGAAAATGAGTGTCATGCCATTTTGAATCCCATTTTCGGCCGCATATCTTCACATTTACATCCTGCGTCTCTGGTTACGGTTGCGGTTTGATGCTTGATGGGAAGTGCAATTTCTTGGAAGAATAGCAATTATTTGACGCTTCTGAAAGCTACCGGAGTTGGAGGAATGCATATTCCACGGAGGATTGAATTCGGTATGCCGTGTTCGTCTTGCATTCATTTTTCGGATGCTGTTTTCAATACTTCTACAGCCTAAAATATCGCAAAAGTACGTAGGAAGAAAATTGATGCTCGTCGTGATTGAGTGTTCTGATGAGATTTTAATAGTTTTACGTCGCGCTCCACCGTTTAACTTCAAGAAATTTATCACATTAGAAAACAAGCGTTCGCTTAACACCTTCCTTTATAAAGCCTATAAAACTGTCCATAATAGAAGGGCCTCTACAACCTACGGTAAATTAGTTCCTTAAACGATCTGAATGTTAGACCGAAGCGAGAAAAAGTCCTTCAACAAATAGAAAGTTCGGTTTCCTGTACTACCAAAACAGCAATTCTGAAATGCCTCGCTACCTCTATTACTAGAAACAACTAACCCAGTTGACAATCGGACTTTTGGATTGTTGCTGCGGGCGTTTCCTTTGGCAACGGGAACACTGAGCTGAGAACCGGACTGTCGAAGTCGTTTTAATCTTCCGGTATGTCTGCTTCCGTGAGCCACCAGTTCCAAGCTTATGCGGGCCCCACAATGTAACACTTACGAAGGGACAAAGACTGACTAGTTTTATGCAGACTTTTTATGCATTTCGTTGGACCAAGACCTGGTGCAGCTAATGGTGGAAATCGAGGGGTTGAATTTACTACCCAGGCCCCAATGCTAAGCGTGAGCTTGAAGTGTCAAGTCTAGTGGATTTCCCCCGTTTGTGAACTGTGCATAAAGAAACATGGGCAGCAAAGGGGGAAATTGAAGCAAAGCGAAGAAACGATGACCATCCCGTTGCAATGACTTTGACCGCTAATTCAATTAATTTGCATATACGTGCAGAAACCTTACCCCCAACGAGACGAGACAGAAGCAACGAGGTGTGTAACAACATCACCGTTACAACCAGCTGTTGTTACACGCGATGCCCCGTGAGTTGCACTTTCGTGTACTTTGAACTTTCCTCTTTCGTGCTGTGGCCCCACAGTGAACATAAGGCATGGCATGGAAATTGCACAATTAACCGTTAATCAGTTGGCAAACATTGGTGTTCGAGTGTTTCGCGCCTAGCTTTTACGAAATCCTGTATCAGTTACGATCCCACTTTTCTTCTTCCTTTTCTCGTTCCCCTCTTCCAACCACCCGAACTAATGTTTACTAATGTTTTCTCGGACATCGTTTCAGAATTCGTCCACAGATACCGCGTGAGCTAATCGATATGTGCCGGGTGTGCACGCAGGTCACGCCTGGCGAGCCGCAGGTTTTGCTCGGATCCGATAAGGCCTTTACCTTCGACTATGTGTTCGATATGAGTACGACGCAGGTAAGTGTTGTTAACTTATGGCACGCGGCACGGAACTACGCGCGCAAGATACACGAGAAATCCTACGATAGAGTAGAGACAGAACGGTGTTGTCCGTGAACGGCCTGTGTGAGCGGATGGGGGATTCTAGCCTATGTTGCGTAGGACGCTTGTACCATGGTCAAGTAAAAAGGCCTGATGCAGCACCAGCAGCAGTTGGCCTTCTTACAAAGCTCAGCGAAGAGAAATCAGCTGAGTGCAGGCTGTTAAAGCTTTGAAGTTGCTGCGCTGCACGTATTTGATGGGAGAACGATTTGTTACGCGCAGGTCACAGCAGCTGCAGCTAATCGATTATCGTTTACAGCAAACCGTTGTACCGGTTGTTGAATGTTGTTATCGTTGTAGCGCATAACCGGTGTGATGTTCAATGATAAGCGATAACAGTGCATCGTCCATCCATAACTTTAGTTGTTGAAAAGATAGCGCGTTGTCCTAAATGTTCATTTCGTTGTTGGTGGCCATGTTGTGACTCTGTGCTGCATCTGCTCTTTACAAATCGTTGTTGTCTGTTTTATAGAGGAAAACGACATCAAACGTCGTATCATTCTATCTGAAAGAGAAAACATTCTTTCGCACATTGTTTTCGTGTGACAAAAAGGTGTAGAGTACTGCGAGGTGTAGGAAGGAGGTGTTGCATTCACATTGTGCAAGCTTCAGTTAGCAGAAGAATGGAAGGTGTAAAAGCTGTAGATAGCGCACGTGTGTAGTGTTTTGCTTCGTCGAGAAAATGAATGATGGTTGATGAGACGCCCGTCGAGAAGTGTTTTTGTGTATGATGACCAAAAGAAAGCAATCCAGAATGAATCTCAAACAGCAATACTGAGCGAATGATGTATGTGGTTCCAGAACCAACTTAAAACCATGATGGATGTACTTCCCAACTGTATGTACAAACTCTCGACACGACATTTCAGCAGGTTCGCGTTACAGATACGCTAACAATAGAGAAGATGAGATGGGTTAGAAGGTTCGAAATACTGAGCGAAGGTAGTGTGGTTGGCCCAGCATGGCATCATCTTAAACCAACACACAACCAGCACAACGGATGTACCCGATGAGACGAACGTTTGTCGGCTCCGAAGCATTGTTGATGAATTTTTGAAAATAAAGTAACAAACGTTCGCAGTATGAGGCATCGCTGGAAGTTTAGTTGTAGCTGGATGTAACCAGGATTTGTTTATTTCCGGCAAACCGTGCAGGGGACCCGGCCCGGCGGCTGCTCGAGTGCAGTATTTTGTACATTACTAAATTGTGAACGCACGGAAATGTCGTGTTTGGAGTAAGCACGCCGAGTTTCGTGTCGGTTGCTCGACCTCCTAGGTTCCATGTTGGGAGAAGAACCACACGTCGACTGTGTTGCTATAACAGCGGCAGCGAATGGACTGTATTTTCTGTGTAGTACATACGTGATTTGTTACCACACTGACACTGGCCCCATACAACATGCAAAGCAAATGATTACAAAATGCTCGCTTTACGGTAACAAACCATTGCTTTGCTGGGTGAGGCTGGGGAATGAAAAAAAAAGGCATCCATCCAGCACATTACTTTTACTTATTTGGCATGATTTGGCAAATTCACGTGTGTTGTGTATTCAGATTTATAGAGAATTATTCCGGATGGCATTACAGGAGCAGGGTATATAGGTCATGCGAGAATAGGTTATGTTTAAAGTCAGAATAGAGTACGATGTGTTAGAAATTGTGCTTTTTGAGTTGAGTATATTGAATGTATACGTTATTTTCCCGTTACAGGTATCAGTGTACAATAACTGCATCGAAAAATTGGTGGACGGAGCTCTACAAGGTTATAATGCCACAGTCTTAGCATATGGACAGGTAAGCTAAGAGTTTCGTTAGGTTTATGCATATGTTTAATCCAAGTTTATGGTCTTTTTTCCCAATCTAATAACAGACCGGATCTGGCAAGACATACACGATGGGCACGGGGTTTGAACGTGCCCTGCCAGAAGCACAGGAAGGCATCATCCCACGGGCAGTGCGACATCTGTTCGAAGGTATTGCACAGCTACAGCAAAACCCGTACGACGAGAACGGGACATACCTGGGCACGGTGACGTTCAGCGTGGCCGCACAGTTTATGGAGCTTTACAATGAGGAAATTATAGATTTGCTCGACCCGTACAATAAGGTAAGCTTGCAACCGGGGTTAGAATATTGTGC
The DNA here is from genome assembly GCA_002091835.1 of Anopheles maculatus. Classification (NCBI taxonomy): domain Eukaryota; kingdom Metazoa; phylum Arthropoda; class Insecta; order Diptera; family Culicidae; genus Anopheles; species Anopheles maculatus. Next base: position 24,497 of record LULA01014182.1, read on the forward strand.
ATGACACAAAGCTAATCCTTCCAATCCACCATTCACAGGGTGCACGTGTGTTTAAAATTTTCGAAGATGCAGCCGGAGGCATATCTGTAGCGGGTGCCACCATCAAAGCATTGGCAGGACCACAGGAAGCGCTGAACTGTTTGCAGCAGGGCGCTCTGGCCCGTACCACAGCTTCAACGCAAATGAATGAACAGTCCTCGCGAAGCCACGCACTGTTCACAATCCTTATTCGAAGGCAGCGTGTTATGACGGCGGAACAGTGCGGCAATGCAGATGGGGACACGGAAACGCTTACCTCGAAGTTTCATTTCGTCGATCTGGCTGGTTCGGAACGACTGAAGCGTACGGGTGCGACGGGCGAGCGGGCTCGCGAAGGAATCTCCATCAACTGTGGTCTGTTGGCGTTGGGTAACGTTATATCGGCGTTAGGTGATAAAACTAAGAAAGTTTCCCATGTACCGTACCGGGACTCGAAGTTGACTCGATTGCTGCAGGATTCGCTCGGAGGTTTGTTACGATTGTGCTCTCGTTTATTCCGAATGTCATAAAATTGTAATGCTCTATCATTGTTGCTTGCAGGTAACAGTCAAACTATAATGATTGCATGTGTATCGCCTAGTGATAGAGATTTTATGGAGACGCTCAACACGCTCAAGTATGCCAATCGAGCACGAAACATCAAAAACAAAGTACAAATCAACCAAGATCAGAGCTCGCGCACCATATCTTTACTGCGGCGAGAAATTGCCAATCTTCAGCTCGAGATTCTCGAATACAAACAGGTAAGTTGGATGCAGAAGAGTTCCCTTAGAGTAAATGAATGACACTCGTTTTCATTTCGTACAGGGCAAACGAAGCATTGATGCTGACGGGAATATAGCGATATCGGATGTTTCGCTTGAGAATGAGATGCTGTCGCAAGACAACAAGCGTCTGCAACAACGTGTAAAGGCAATGCAGGAAACAATAAACGCACTAACGGAAAAGAATGCCGCACTGCAGGCTCAACAGACAATTTCCGCCTTGAATGGCAAATCGTCTGCTGCCAGTGGTGATGGTGCTGACCCGTCGACGAATGATTCTAGTCTGATCTCCACGGCCGGTGACAATGAGTCAGCAATGCAGGAATTGATTGTTGGGTATATAAGTGAGATAGAAAAGCTGAAAGCTAAACTAATCGAATCGGAGCAAATGTTCCAGCAGTTTAAAAAGGCAAAGAACTCACAGTCAAAGCTAGGCATGAAACCGTATCCGTTTATAGAGGATAACCCGGAAACGATGATCAATCTGCTGAAGCACGAGATGGAAAAGGAACGGGAAACGCTCATGTCTCGATCGTTACCGGGACTGGAGAATGAATCGAGCAGTCTGGAACAAAATTCGGACAGTGATTCCGATACCGAATCCGACGATAAGGCCGAAGTGTTGCGTGCTGAAATGTTTGACGTAAACTCCGACATCGAGCTGAAGGTGCGCCTGATTGAGCAACTGGAAGATTCACAGCAGCGCATGCAAATTATGCGTCAACAGTACGAAAAGCAATTTAATCTGATGAAGGAAAAGATCTCCAACACCGAACGGGAGCGTGATGAAGTGTTGGCCACCATCGGTAACGGAGGGCTGGGTGCTATGAACAACAAGGGACAAAATTCAACCAACGAGTCTGCTATTAAACGCGTGAAGGATGATTACGAACGAAAGCTGAACGAGATGCGCCGTCAGTTGAACCATTTCCAGGCGACAAACAAAGAGCATCTCCGGCTGCAGCGCAATATGCAGGTACAGGATGCGAAGATTAAAACGCTGCGAGGTGAGCTGGCAGAGCTGAAGCAGGTGAAGACGCGACTGATGAAGAAAATACAGGAAGAGAGTAACCGGCACAAAGAAATGGAAAGCAAGAAGACGCGCGAAATCGCGCAGCTGCGGAAGGAAACCCGGAAGCACAAGAATATGATAAAATCCTTGCAGGCGCAGGGTGCGGCCAAGGATCAGGTACTGAAGCGAAAGACTGAGGAGGTTTTCAATCTACGAAAATCGCAACGCGGCGTTATGAGCTTAAAGGCAGCCGGACGTGTTCAAAATACTGCTTCCATTAGTAACACGTTGCAAAGCACCAAACGCTACAAGACACGCTGGGAAGAGTTGCAGCGTACGATAATGCGTGCGGCCCGCTCGCGACAAGCGATACTGGAGCTGGAAATAGAGCTGGATCGCGTGATGCAGGAACGTGATATGCTTTGCCGGGATCTGAACAATCTGCGGCAGCGGACGAAGGATAATGCCGAATCAACGTTGCACGATCTCGTATCGGAGGAGGATACGCTGATTGCAAACATGAACTATTTGCACGATACGATCGCTGAGCTGCAGAAGTCGATCATCCAGATAGAGGACGGAAAGGATCTGAGCTCGGAGCATGCGATGCTGCACACGCTTATGGATAACATTGGAACCGTTGATGAGGCCAAGTTTATGCTGCAACGAGTATGCAGCGTTACGATCGGGCATGTGTGTGAGGCTGGTGTGGCACAATCGAAGCTACGCGAACGGGATGCGTTGCTTTCGGAATTGCAACGTGACACAAGCGTACAGGAGCAGCTGTTACAATACATTTTGACCCGGGCACCGGCAACATCGACGTCGGAGACTAGCTTCAGCTCGGCACAGTCTGCCAACTCGTACGTTAGTCAATCGCAATTGAATTTGTTGGAAAACGGCGAACCACAACCGTCCTCATCCATGTCACAGTATCGCCTGCCGCACGTTGTAGATTCAACGACGCGAAGTCCTTCACCGAGCAATAGCAACACGAATCTGTGAGTATATTGTATGAAGTCGTGTAAGCAAGTGGGACCCCTTTTGGACCATTCCACAGCATCAATAGCGCGCACATAACACCGGCAAGCTTTTAGGTCTTGGTATGATGTGATGGATGTGTGTAAATGTGTGTATGTGGTGCAGTGTGTTAGATATTTTGCACAACCACATTTTAGCTTTGCGGACGATAATGCAATAGTCTATTGTATTTTAGCAATAGCTAGCGATGCTGCTGTATATTCGAGAGACAGGAGTTGATTTTTGCTGACTTAATTTTCATGGGCATTCCGATTTCTATTCGATTATGAATACTTTATTCATCACAATTCACTAGGAAATCTTACCACCTTTGTTTTGTTGTTATGTTTTCACAGTTGTCGAAGATATTCGCAAACGTTTCGAAACATTGGATATGAAGTGGTTCGGCACAGGTCTCAGCCTGATGTTGTTGAAGATTCATGCACCGAATCATGTTAATTTGAAGGTTTCGCCTGTCTGAAACATTTGACGAATTAGAAAGTTATTAAATTTTTATTTAGAATCCTTCATCAGTTCGTTGTTTATTCGTTTGAAAATGGTGTAACTCTAGGTTAAAATAGTTAATTTTTCTATTATGCAATTGTTTTTCTTCGTTTTTACGATTATTTTGTTTCTATTTGTATATTTTTCTTTTCGGGTTCTTCAATTCGCTTCTGCTCTCATTCTCTCCTGCTCTAAATGCACGCTCCCCACCTCCCCTCCATTCTCTTTTCTTCGTTGATCTGATCTCCTTCTATGGTTCCTTCAAACAATGCATTTGGGATTGAATGAAAACTAGCGATTCTATCGTCACCTACAGGAACTCCTCGAAACAAAAACGAAACCCGGCCGTGATGCATTCGGTGGCAACCATTCAGGATTTGCTGTACGGCAGCAGCTCCAGCTACCTCGGCCCGGCATCCGGTGACGGTGCTGCTGGCATGTCGGATAGGAATTCCAATGCCACCACCGGCATCGGTGCCGGTGCGAGTAGCAATGGGGTGAGCGGTGGCGGCAGCAAGCTTGAGAAAGTGGGTATTTGTATTTATCTCGAGGATTCCGCAGATGACGATGACACGAAGCACCACCCGCCCTCTCTGCAGGACCGGCACGTCGGGTCGGACGCTATGACCCGCTCGTACACGATACTGGACGGGGCGATGGACCCGGTTGCGGCAGCTAATGCCGGGTTGCCGATTGCGCCACCACCACCCGTGGCTCCCGTTCCTGCTCGAACATTTGTACCGCTTTCGCGTGTTCCAAGTGCACCCGGTTCGCTTAAGTAAGTAGTCGCGGCATGGAAAAATGCTCTCTTTGGTTTGGTTGTGTTTTACTTTAACCTTGTTTGTATAATTGTTACTGCGTGTGTTTGTGTTGTGCGCGTTATGGACATTGCCGTCAGGATCGCTACTTGAATGTAGCTGGATTCTCTATGCCGTGTACTGCATAGAAGAATGAAATCTAAGGTCAGAGGCCATTCGGTGGCATGAGTGCGTTGTGATGATTAACCCGAATGCTGCTTTCTTGTTTTCCTTGCCGCATGTGTATGCGTGATACGTGGTGCCAGTTGTTCGTATCTGACGCGCCTAGAAGTGCCAATATGTATCGTTTTCCTTTGTTTTAGAAAAATTGCCCTACGTCTGCTGGCTACCATCGATATGTTGTATCGTCTGCTACCAATACAAGCCTTTCTAGAGCTTAAGCGGCTAATAGAAACCAACTTGTTGGCGACCGTCGGCGAACAGTTGCTTCCTCCGGCAATTCATGCTCTGCTGGAGGATAGAAGCAACATGAACGTCCCTGCAACTACATTGCACTATCGAGATCACAATACGGCGGCCACCAAACGAGAAAGTGGATTGTCTACTAAATATAAATGAAGCCATCCTTCCTTCCATCGTGTATGTTCTGGTGCAGCTTTTCTATATTCTAACCGTTTTGGGAGTTTGCTTCTTTGGCTTAACTATGTATCGCTTCTATTGGAGATTGTGTTCAATATTAGCGTTATCACTCGAAACCGATGGATTTGGTATTGTTTTTTCTTTTCATTTGATTGCAGAAAGTTGTCTCTCAGGTCGGGATTGCACACAAAGCTTTAAGTTAGTGAAGGTATCCTGTTTGTAGATATGAAGACATATAGAAAGCACTAGAAGTAATGCAATTGGGTATTGAATGTGATCACACGCACTGCCATTTGAATAAACTATTTATTAGACAAATGAAAATCGTTTGTTTTTGGAAGTAAAGGTCCAAAAGAGTGTTTTGATCACGCTATCACACAACACTGCCTTTCCACAACTGTACGCACAACGCTAGTAGACTTATATCATGCAAGGAAAATCATACATTTAGCGCCTATACACCAAACAAACTACTTTAATCATGAAACTCGTCACACACACCGCATACACTTTGCAGAGGTCTACAGCCACATCAAGGATTGTCACGACAGAACAGTACGGCGTCTCCGCTTCTTGCTAGAAAATCGTTTGAAGCCAGCGGTGCTCCACCATCTCCAAGAATCAGCCGGAGAACCTTCACCAGCAAAATGTCTCCCGGAATGTGAGTATATGTTTCTATTTTGATTCTTTCCAATAAATGATTTCGATGATCAGAGTAGGTCTAGTATTTACTAGCACCGTCGCGTTTAGGAGGTGATAATTTGCTACAAAAAAGATGCCAAATTACAGTTTCGTTTCTAGAAGACTGTTCAGAAAGAGTTTGAAAGCGTTGTATAATGATAACAGTATACCTTCCCACTTGTTGCCCTTTCAGCGGATTGATAAGTGACCATCAGTTTAAGAACTCGGCTGTCTACTACTACGGCAAACGATGAACGAACGCGAAGCTTTCTCGTGATGCAGTCAAAATGCTCAAAACCACGTTAGCGTTTACCGATCGATGATCGCCTCACAACTAATATTGTGAAACGAGTTTTGTTTTGTAGTCTAATTAATTCATTCGAAGGTTACAGAAAATGTGCTGGAACACAACACAACAAATTTGCTAACCAGATACCTTAAGCTGTTTTTTTTCTACACAAAACCAACGTTAGAGAGTTAAAATGAAATACTTAATGACATTTTGTTGACAATGTAATGTAATTTAGTTCTAGTATCTACACGAAAGTCAATAAAATCAAAGCATTGCAATCGTTTGTTTGATAATACTAATGTACGAGAATGCTTCGTGGTTGTTCACAATTGTTTCAGAAGATTGTGTTAACGCTTAGCTTTATCTATTGGCATGATTAAAATAGGATCGTCCTTAACTTGTTAAGCTACTTGTACTTACTGTCGTTAAGCGATTTCGCTTTAAAAAATTTGCTGTAACCATATATTAATCATCGCTAAACTTGTTTCATGTTGTTTTATCATCTGCTTCATCATCGCCGTCGTGAATGCTCCAAAACTAACCACAAATCGATGCCTAAACACTGACCGATTTGGCCGTTCGTCCTGGATGTTTAACCGAAACTACCACCATCAACACGGCGTGCTTTGTTGTTACATGTGTGTGTGTGTGCGCGCGTTTGTGTGGGTGGTCAAACTTATTGTCGTTACTGGTTGCTTGCTTACAATACACACATCAAACGCTAAACAAACTTATAAATGCACCTGATGCACCAAACACTGCACTCGATCGGGAACTGCAGCGAGGACACGAACGACGTACCCACCTCGCCACCAGTATACCGGCGTGGAGTCTCCCGAGAGGATAATGGAGACGTATTTTCGCGCCTCGGAGCGGGAACGCAGGATCCACAGCCCGGAGGAAACATCAAGGAACTCAATGGAAGGGTGAGTTGAAATAGAGTGATGTTCTCGTGAGGAGTCATAAGATTTGAATGTCTTATTCCAGTATAAGGCTGGTTCGCCGCTAATCTGCACGCATGTCGTCGAAGGACATTCGAATTCGGTCCTATCGATCAAGGTACACAACCAGATGCTCTTCACGGCGGCGGCCGATCGGACGGTAAAGGTTTGGGATTTGCGAACCAATGCTACGCCCCACTGTCTCACTGGTCACCTCGGTCCGGTCGCAGCAGTTGAGTATGATCGGGTGAACAACCTGCTCTTTTCTGCCTCGGGTGCGTTTGTGAAGGTTTGGGACCTTCGGAGCAGTAACATTCGTCCAATAATCACGCTATGGTAAGCCGGACGGAAAATGGCACTCTGCTGAATAGTAGTAGATAGTTAATATTTGACATTTTATTTTCAGTTCCTCTGGCACAACCCTACCTGCCAATGCAAATCTGTCCGACCTGGTACCAGGTGAATGCTCCATTACCGCCCTAACAATGGGAGCATCCGGTAAACTTTACACGGCCGCTTCCGATAAGGTTAGATTTTGGGATCTTCGTCAATTCTCTTGCCTTGGCCGATTGTCCGGTGGGCATCAAGCTGCCGTAATGTGTCTAACTGCCTGGGAGGGACCGAACAATACCGACCTGGTAGCGACCGGATCGAAGGACCACTACGTGAAGGTGTTTGAGGTGAACTCGAGTGGAGGTGTTGTGCAGCCATTGCTAAACCTAGAACCACCGCACTATGACGGTGTGCAAGCGTTGGCAGTAGCGAACGATGCGATCGGTGTCGATGCGGAACTATTTTCCGGGAGTCGTGACTCCGGGATTAAAAGGTGGGATCTGCGAAACGGAGAACTCAAACAATCGCTCAACAATGCACACAAAGGATGGGTGTCTGGGATGGCGATCTACGGTGATATACTGCTGTCTAGCTGCCGTGGTGGCGTTGTGCGCCTGTGGAATATTAAAACTTGCGATAGTTTGGCCGAAATGAAAACGGAACAGTCGATCAATGACATCGTTACGAGCGATAATCGTGTCTTTACTGCTTCCAAGTGAGTATTTACTGATGTGTATTAAGATTTTTATGTTTTTTAATTCCAAAAAAAGGAATTTTATGTTTAAATAATTTTGTTACTACATATTAAGCGGTGCGGGGTTTGGCGCGTTTGTCGATGGGTTGGTTTACGGTTTTCTTTCTTTTTCCTCTCTCTCTCTCTTTTTCTCTTCCTTGTTCTCTTGTTCTCTTTTGCTTCTTGTTTCTCACAAAACTCTTTCTCGACTATTCTACAAATTTAATACATTTACACACACATACACATATAGTTCTGGTGAGGTACGGATCTGGCGATTTGTAACTACCGATTGGGATTCGCAGAATGCATCTTCTTCTTCATCCGGTGCAGGATCAGTTGGTACCAATAGTGGTGGCAATGGTGCTGCTTGTGGTACTGTAAGCGGTGCTGTTGCTGGTGGTAGTGGTGGTGGTGGCGTTGGTACTAAGACAAAACGTTAGCTGAAGTAATACAGCAGGAAGATCATACATGTCGATTCAATGCAACAAATCTCAATAATGTGCAATGCCTAACTTTTAAAGCTTTTAACATAATATCCGCCCTTCTAGAGCATGTCTAGAGCACGACGGACTGTATTAACTGTAGCATCTGTAGGGCTATTTCAAGTTCCTTATGTGATAGTTCTTGCCGTTAGTGGAAGTTAATTGAAACAAAAATTGCGATTAATCTAGACGGAGAATAGGACAATAGAAGGCACGCCATTTGCACCGAACAAGTATAACATTAAACGATGCCAGGGTATAGAGAAGACTTATAATGTAGGTACTGTGTGTTTGTGTTTGATTGTAGTCTGTGAAAGCCAACTAACTGACCAAAAAGGAGTGCAGTATAAATGTCCTGACTAATTTTCTGGAAGCAGTTTAGATTGATTGAGGATTAACGTGTGCGCTGGCCATCATGATGCCATATTTATCCAAATGTATCAGTCGTTTCCTTAACTGCATGGAATAATCACTGAAAAATTGCTTCATTAACAGTTCAAATAAGTAACTCCAGCGTAGCATGCAATAAGAGATTAATTTTAGATAGAAATGCGATGAGGAAAAAAGGAAGAAACGGAAAATGATGCAAACAGAAAGTCTGAGAGATTGAATAGAACAGGTTTACAGGTGGACTGATTAGGTTTCTAGGATCATTCGGGTTCATGCTTTAGTGCTGTTATCGATTGGTTGGGTTGCCGATAGTAATAGTTTAGCATAGAATCGGGATCTCGTACGCTATGTCTTATGTTAAGTTGAACCGATTTTACCAGTCTGTACGCGCTGCTAACTGATCCCCAAAATTTACGTTTCTATATTTCAACCTGGAAGGATGTGGGCAAAATTATTCATCTGGCTGATGGTACTGGTGTGGACGTTACAGTTGGTAGTATTTTGCTTCTGTCCCATTAGCTGCAAGTCGACAGCGTAGGGAAGAGGCAAAGTAAAGGTCTTTGGATGGGGCTTAAGCCTCAGTCCAACAACATTCCGTTTCAGTACAGTACGTTTGTGCGGCAAACACAAGCCGACACTGCTCTGCTGCTCTTGTGATCTCTCAACTTGCGAAGAAAGTCGATTGATTTGTAAGTTTTTGTTTCGGTTTCTGAAAGTTGTTCACATTCTGTGCTGTGATTGTTTTTGCTCGTTGTTATCACCTGTATCGTTATCAGCTTTATGTTTGTTGTGTTCTTTTCTCCATTGTGCTTGCTACTATATTTTTGTTAAGCTCATACTAGGCACAGGCTTGGATTGTTCAAAGTTTTAAAACTCCTCGAGAAAGCAGAGCTTTCCTTATCTCGCCTACATGTTGCATTAATATGCTCAATTGCTTCCTTTTGGTAAATATGAATCCCAAGTTATGATTATCCAAACTATTTTAACGTAACAGTATGACCATTTTTCTTCCCTAATTTTTATTGTCATGTTCACTGTAATTACATGCTACATGAATAATCTTTTTATGTTATCTTTTTCCTTTCCTGTTCTCGCCGTAATTGATCGTCACTCATTCTACACCGCTTTTCTGCTCGATGTATCATATTTACTCACCCCGTTTTGTTGCGCCTTTCTTTAATTGTGACCATCTCATGAACGTAAAATGAAATCTCAAATGGTTTTGTTTTTTCTCTTCCAGCGATGGAAAGGTTCGCCTTTGGCGGGTATCATCCTCGATTCGACGACTAGGACCAAACGAAAGCAGCATATGACGCCAACGCACGGAAGCGATGTTCGAATCTAATGGCCGGCTGATGTTCAATAGACAGAGCAGTGTTCGACAGAATCTTATGACCCAATCGGTAGAGCGAGACTCCCGACCGTTTGGGGGCGGTGACGCGAGGGCTTCATTACCAATGACACGTAGCAGCTACAATTATTCATCTTCCTCATCCTCGTCCGCATCAACCGCACCCATGCAACACGCTTCCGTGCCTCCCTTAGCTACAGGTAGACCATTAGTGCCCAACAGTTCCGCGACTGGGCTGGCATCGTCGATGTCAAGCTCCTTGCGAAACAGTAAGCTATATCGCAGCCTCAACCACAACTATCTCAGTATTCTGAATCGCACAAATCGAAGGTAGTTGTTCCTACTGGCGGGACTGTTTGGATGGATAGGTTATTTACATCAGTCGCTAGATGCTATCACTGTTTTACTATTCGTTCATACAATTTGCTTTCTACTAGCAGTGCCGTGCATTATGAACAACAAGAGCATAGAGTCCCGGTAGGAATTATGGCAGCCTTTGCATGATGGTTTATTTCTTCGCTGAATTATTCTAAACATGACATTTAACTGATAATAGTTTATTTTCTCCAATGCGGATATTCATACTGCTTCCGTTTGTAATTAGAATTTCGTATTAATCGAATCGCATATCTTGCGTACCTTAGAAAATCGTAACTTTTCTAATGACTTTAATACTATCGGATCATTATTATGTTCATTTGTCCCAAATACAGATAAAGTTTAATATTGGTTGTGATTTTAGTTTATAGGAGAGAATCGATATAGGCATTTGCTTACTTCGGTTTTTCATTTCTTAGCCTTCACCCTAAGAATAATTATTATTATTACTACTTAACCCCCCCTAACCAACAGACCGCTATCTTCAAACATAATCTACATATATGTGTGAACCTTACACTATAAAACTGAAAAGAGGTATTCGTTATGAAAAGAAAGTGATAGATGATTCGTTGAAATGACAACATTTATGCTTAATTTATCAGTATTCTCTCTTAAATGTGTAAGGAGCGGTAATACACTGTTGTAAATTGAAGACTCTTAGTATTGTACCTTTGGTTCTGCTGCCCACCTTAAATCAGTATTTTGTTATTGTTTGGCAGAATTTAAAACGAGAAAGGCATTCCATTATATTTATATGCGTTGCGTTACTTCGGTAAACGATTCTATCAGCAGCTCATATCAGTTGGGAAAAGGATCGATCAGTTCAGTAGGGGGAACACACGGGGAATGGATGGATAGAAAGTGGTTTACAAAAGAATACAGGTACACTAGAGGAGCGAGAAAGATAAGTTTAGAGTTTGTGGACGTATAGGTGGAGTGTGTGGCGTGAACTAATATTTAGGACTGACTGTCTAATGAATGTTATGTAATTATGGCCGTTGTTGAGCAGCAGTATACGGAAGGCATGGTGTGCAAAACTCGAACAGCACTCAGTACGTACAGATAGATGCTACTTAGAAACGTTCGAAATGAATAAATAAAAGAAAATATCTTACCAATTTTGAAACAAAACTTGACGATTTAATAAAAAAAACGAGTTAATTGGGAAAGAATTCTCTGACTTGGGCATGTGTTTTGAAAAATCGGTTCGACAACCGTCAATTTAAACGAAACGTACCAATGACATTTGTTCTACCCATTGCCGCCTGGGCAAGGCTATTATATGAGACCAGGTGGTGGAATACAAAGCAATTTGACATTTCCCGATTTGACGTAAGTCCTCCGGAGCAGCGAGAGCTCTGGTGTCACATTTCACGGTTGAACATGTTGTTTATTTGTTGAAAGCAACAGAAAGTGCGTGATACGAGCCGATAAATTAAACTAAATATCTTTTGCGATCCGTGAAAAGTGTTGTAGTGTAACAGGAAGTGTTGCTGTGTTATTGTGTGCGTGAAACAAACTAGGAATAATGCCAAGTCCGTGTGCTGTTGCCTTCTGCAAGCATAACCATGCTGCAGCTAAAAGGCAAGGCAATATGATAACATTTTATAGATTTCCATTGCACGGAGAGGTACGGGATCAATGGATACGGTTTTGTATCATTGGAATCCACCAAAGTGTAGCGTTATTTGTTCTACGCTTGATTAATTCTTGATAAACAGCTGATTTGATTTTCAAATATGACGTAAGAGCTCTGAAGATGTCGAGCGTCAAAATGGCTATTCCACCACCTGGTCTCATATAATAGCCTTGCGCCTGGGTTGTCAGCTGTCATCGGTCCAAACATTTAAATGTACGCGGCTTTTTGTGCGTAGGAATTCGTCCTCAAGCGTTTGTTTGGGTTCGGCCCGTTGCGAGGGGTTTCAGCAAAACAGTTCCCTTTGTGTGTCGCTTATGATTATTGTGTGTCGTTGTTGAATTTATAGACAAAATAGTGTCAAGATGTTAGAAATTGTATCGTGCGCAAAGGATACACAGCTGCACAGCTTTCCAAGGCTAGAGCAGCTGGCCAACAGTGCTCACATCGGTAACAATGGTTCGCACTGCCATTTTTTCGGCTCGTCAAAGCTGTTCGTACGAGCGAATAAGGATTGGGGTATCGAGCTGCTGCGCCTCAAACCGTCCACGACTGCGGATCAAACGGATGCGGGCGGTAAAGTTGGATGCGCCAGCAGTCGTACGATCGCGAACGTGAAAAAGATCGCGATCGACAATCTGTACTGTGTGGCGTGTCCGAAGACAGCAGGCAAGGAAGAGATTGCGATCGGATTGACAACCGGTACGGTACGATTCATGAACTACAAGAAGGCCAATTTTACGAAACGGTTCGACAATGATAGGATCACGATCGGTGTAACGTTTATGGACTTTAATGCTACGGACGATTTTTTGACCACCGTGTACGAAAATGGGCTTGTGAATGTGTACGGCCTGAAGACAAGTTCAAAGTTACACACGTTAGCATTCGACAAGAAGTAAGTGGACCGAAGCATAACCAATCCATGCGGTCTAGTGTATGTTAATGTGGACACTTTTCCTTTTACAGCACTGTGAAAGCCCGATTCCATCCAACGAAGCGATTCTCCCTGGCTATAGCGTCTTACAACGGTGCCGTACTGCTTTACGATACACAAGCGAAGAAAACGCTCTTCTCACAAGCTTCTGCCCACGCTGCACCATGCCGTGACATAGCGATGGTCGAGTCGCATCCCGATTACCTGTTTTCAGTAGGCTATGACAACGTGATCAATATTTTCGACACCAGAAGAAAGGAAACAGCGTCCCAAATTCAGTCAAACTATCCTTTCGAATCGCTGGCGATTGCGGAAGACGGTATACATCTGGCCGTGGGCAATCTGAAGGGTTACGTGTATGGGTACGATTTGCGCAATCTCAAAGATCCGCTGAACATGCAGAAAATTCATCAGAGCTGCGTAAACAGCCTGGCATTTGTGCCGCAAGCACGGGAAGGATCGAACCGACGCAGCATGATCGAGCTGGATGAATCGAAGAAGGTGACGAAAAGTGTGCGAATCAGCGAAGGTGGTCAGATAAACCGGCCTGAACCTGTGCCGCATCCGGCTGGACCCGATCAGCACGATAGCTTCATCGGAGAAATCGATTTATTTCTTCAGCGCCGGGATGCGCCGATCGATTGTTTGTCGCGGTTGAGTACATCTTCCCGCTTGAGTACGGAATCGCGGAACAGCATGCAGATGGGTGGAAACAATTTGATGGGCTTTCTAGATGAGCTGTCCGACTGTAATGTGGAGCTGGAAGCGGTCGACTCGCAGACGGAGTCGCAACAAGTGATCGATACGACACCGGGTGTGGACGATAGCTTCGTGAATGTGAACCGGTTGCTTAAGCGCGTTAAAGGTGACGGTTCTCGATCGACAAACACCAGCAGTGATCGAATGTTTCGGAAAGGTCTCCCCGGGCTGGTCGATAATTTGGAAAACATTCGCGAAGAAGGGTCGGAAATTGGGGACGGTGCGAGTGAATCCGTTCCGAGCAGTAACAGTACTTCCACCGGCAACAGCAATAGTACGCCAAGGATACTGGCTGAAAGTCAGCAGGAAAACACAGTCGCCGCACCGTTGTTTGTAGACACGAAGCGAAGCATCACGAGCGAGACGGAATCGATCGTCGAGTGCAGTAAAACCGACAAGGAAAATCGATCTCGTCCTTCGGTGGTGAACGTCAAGCAGGAACCGCAGATTGCAACGGGTGTACCATCTCCACAGATCTGCGCGGTAAGTACGGTAGAAAGGCGAAAAGATTCGGCGGCGTCTCTTAACCCTTGGGAGGAACCGTCATCAGCATCCGTGCGGGCAGATATTGCCGAACTGCGACGAACAATGATGGAACAGTTTGAACAGTGCACACTGCGACAGATCGACGCTGAGCAAGCCATGAGAAGCAATCTGTGGATGTGTATGTTTAATCTGTGGCGGGAAACGCAAAGCAAGCTAGAATCGCTCGAGCAGTACGTGAGCACCGGGTTGGGGCTGTTGCTGCCGAGGGATGAGTTTGCGCAACAGTTTCTCAGTATGCGTGCGGAAAATGAGGCACTGAAGGCACGGTTGAAGCAGCTGGAGGAGCCGACCGGTGGTGCAAAGCGAACGTAGAGCAGGTGCAAGGTAAAATTAGACTTTTGAAAGCCAGCTTATTGTATTATATTCTACATTATGTCACATTTGTTTAACAAAATCTTTGCTACGTCCTGGGTATATTGTGTTGAAGGTAGAAGAAAGTGGATATAAATTTCCCTGTAAAAATGTTTGTAATATAAGCTCTTTTTTTACTTCAATTCTAAGTCTATGTGGAATTCACTTTCAATTAATAATGACCTTAACTTACTTACTTATCAGGCGCTACAACCGCTTCGCGGTCTTGGCCTGCTGCAACAATCCTCGATACCGCTCACGGTCTAGCGCCGTCGTCTGCCAATCCATTATCCCGGCCGTTCTGGCGGACGCATCGACGCCATCACTCCATCTCAGTTTGGGCCTACCACGCCTCCTCTGTCCATGTGGACGGCCTTAAAGGACTTTACGGGCTGGGTCGTCCGGTGCCATTCTCATGACATGACCAGCCCACCGTAGCCTGGCGAGCCTAATTCGCTGCACGATGGTAAGATCACCGTACAGCTCATAGAGCTCGTCATTGTAGGGGCTCGTCCATTGTCCTTCCACACATACGGGGCCAAAAATCCTTCTGAGCATCTTCCTCTCGAACGCGGCTAAGAGGGTTTCGTCAGTTTCGGACAAAGTCCATGTCTCAGAGGCGTATGTTAGTACTGGGACTATAAAGGTTCTGTACAGTCCCAGCTTCGTCCGTCGCGACAGGTATTTTGAGTGGAGAAGTTTCCTCAGGCAGTAGAGTATGACCGGTTGGCAGCCAGCACCCTTGCGCGCAACTCAACGTCTATGTTGTTGTCGGTGCTGACTTTTGACCCCAGATAGGTGAAGTTTTGGACGACTTCAAAGGTGCGATCACCTATCTGTACATCACCCCTGCGTAAATCAGTGTTTGTTAGCAGGGCCGCTGGTGGTGCCACCATCATTTTGGTTTTTGCCTCGTTGATCTCCAACCCGAGGTTCAGTGCCGCATGCTCGATCCTTTGGTAAGCTTCTGCTACATAGGAGAGCCTCAAACCAATGATGTCTATGTCATCAGCGTATGCCAAGATCTGGAGTGACTTATAGAAGATGGTCCCCGAAGTTTCCTCCTCCGAGTCTCGGATGGCCGTCTCTAGCGCCAGATTGAATAGGAGGCAAGCAAGCCCATCTCCCTGGCGCATACCCTTGGTGGTAGCAAAGGGCCCTGAGAGTTTTCCATCCACCTTCACCTGGCATGTGATGTTGGTCATCGTCATACGTACAAGCCTGGTAAGCTTGGCCGGGATTAAAAATGAGCTCATTGCGTCGTATAGTTTTACCCTGGCTATGCTATCATATGCGGCTTTAAAATCAATGAAGAGATGGTAGGAGTGTAGCTGCTGCTCCGCCATCTTCTCCAAGATTTAAATGACCTTAAGGGGCCTCATAAATTTACTCGTCCAAAAGGACTCGTAGATGCGTCTGATACTCGTAACTAGGATGTCACAGCATGGCACCATTTGAGCACCAACCATCGAGAATGGCTCGCTCGACAAGAGACTCGAGAAATTTTCTTTCTCTAGAACCACTCGACAGACGATCCGAACAAAGACAAAAACGGACCAAGTTGGTTAATTTGAAGGGAATGGTAAAGCATTTTATTTTTCATAATGCACTATTACTGGACACGTTTACTGTTGCTCCGGAGAGATTTGCTTCCTTCACGTCCTTATCCTGCAAGCGCTTCTTTAAAATGTGCAACTGACGCGCACTGCACAGCGGCGTATCGACCGGCTCTATATCGTGCATTCGTTCGTTCACTGCCACAAACGACTGCTTTCGTGAATCGTACTCCACCATGTTACGGAACCGGTGGCCCCAACAAATCTCGGACGGTACGTACGAGGTTCGCGCCTGATTAATTTGCCCCGTCGTCATCGTTCCACCCGTAATCGTTACCACAATTTCTAGCTTTCGCTTAAGCAGTTCCTCCGCCGACAGATCGTACAGTGGACTGTCCCGATCGATCACATGGCAAGCGGTAACTGGCCACAGCAACACCAACCGTCCATCGTTCTCAAGCTTCAGATATGATTCATGCTTTTCCACTAGCTCCCCCTCGGCCGTACGTCTCGATTCGAGCATAACGGCCGTCACCTTTGTCTCGATCGCATGCTGCCACTTGCGATCGCAGATACGAAAAACGAAGCAAAGCTTCCCATCTCGCTGACAGATCACTGCTCGTTTGCTAAACTTCATCTCCGATATTTTCTGCGGCGGACGGACCAACTTGGCGTACACCACACCAAGGATCGCACCGTCGATCAGCAATCCGACGATCAGCTGTATCGTCAGCAAACCGAACGATTCGGGACATTCCTCGGTTGGGACTTTTTCGCCGTATCCAGTTGAGATTTGCGTTTCCATGCTGAAGAGCAAGAAGCCCGGGAAGGTTGTTGCGCCTTGCACGCAGGGCATTACACCGTCCCCCATCCGTTCGCCGGTGGTGGGATTTTGCTCCAGCAGGTCACCGTGAGCGTACGATAGGATGTACCACAGACCGGCAAACAACACCCAACTTCCGACGTAACTGGACACAAACACCAACAATGCGTAGCGCCATTTTTCCTCCACCTGAACGAGCGAGCAAGAAACAAAAAATGGAGTTGTGATGGTGTTCAGGCGACCAGCAATTCCGTTCTCTTTCGCACGGTGCTGCTTACCAGTGTTGTTACCAAATCTTTTACGAAACGGATCGATTTTTGTGGTAGATTGGTGGAGCGAACATTTCGTTCGCCAATTTTATTAACCACACGTGTGTTGAGCGTTAGTTCTTCGTCGGGATCACGCTGGCTGACACGTTCCGGTTCGATGGAATCCATTTGGAGGACTCTGCGCTCTCTACGATCGTACGCACTGATATGTGTCCAGTGTGCGGAGATCCCAGCTTCCAGTGGCGCACGCGATGTTGCGGACGACGTCGACGCGATAACTGATGATAAGAGATATCGTCTCTGTGCAAACTAACACATTTCTAATGGCTGGCATGGTAAGGTGTGATGGCATACATGGGGGAGATCTTTGCTTTGACGGATTAATTCAAGCACACCGGTGCCTGGGCAGACAGGCGGATAAGAATTAAGCCAATTGCAAATAGCGCAAACTAGCTGGGGTGGGCAGAAGAGCGCAGAAGGAAGATCATGATGCGTCTGTCGAGTTGTGTGCGAGATGGTATCTAATCTTTTCTTGTTGTTGCTCATCGTATGAAGCGGATTTCGAATTGGCCGGAAGGTCAACAAGAGAGACCTTCTTTATGTGGGAAGCAGTTGTCTTGTTAATGGAGCATCTGTTCGTTTGAATATGCTTGAAGGAAATGGACTAACTTCGAATATCGATGAACATAAAAATAGCTTAATGGATTAAATTTGGAGGTTTAATCAGGCCGTTTAAAAGAATGCTCCAGCTCCTTGGCTCGAACTGCTAAATGAAAAGGCTACCAGACTCTAAGTTCTTCAACATCTTTGAGATATTTTCTAACACTGTCGAGTGACCTAGACCTGGTCTCTAAACACGCAGTTCCTGTACTTATTCGGCAGCTCTGACGACAAATATCCGGATGGATAGCAAGGACACCTGGTCGTAGTAGGGAAAATCTTTCAAATCATTTTATTTCCGATCATAGGCCTGGATTATTGGATTGTTTTCGGTGGTCGATTCTTTTGATTCAACACCCACTTCAATCTGTGCCACCGGTACGCTATCATCGATAGCAACGTTAACAGCTTGACTGTCCTTTAGTGAGCCTTGATGCGATTTTCCACCCTCCCCTTCACTTTGCGCTTCTTCTTCCGCTTCCGAATACACGTCGTGGAACCGCACAAAGGAACTGGGATTACTGCGCAGTCTGTTTTTGAAGCGGAAAGATGCCTGCCAACGAGAGGAATGGTTGCT
Source organism: Anopheles maculatus (assembly GCA_002091835.1). Classification (NCBI taxonomy): domain Eukaryota; kingdom Metazoa; phylum Arthropoda; class Insecta; order Diptera; family Culicidae; genus Anopheles; species Anopheles maculatus. Next base: position 42,934 of record LULA01014182.1, read on the forward strand.
GTTTGAAAATCATTTAGCAATTCCTTGGCGGTAACTTACCCCAAGTCTGCTATCATCATCCGCCATAGGATAGTCTTCACTGCGATGCTGGCCGTTGTGCAGTTCATCGATGACTTCCTCCAGCTGGCGGGCACTGCAGAGCGGTGTGTCCACCTCATCCAACAGATCGAGCTGCTCGTTCATGGCTACATAACTCTCACGCTGTGGATCATACTCGATAATGTTTTGAAACCGGTGTCCCCACAAGATTTCCACCGGTAGGTACGAGGTGCGAGCCTGCGTACCCTGACCGGTGGTCATCGTACTGCCGGTCATTGTGATCACAATTTCGAACCTGCGTTCCAGTAAATCCGCCGCCGATATGTCGTACAGTGGGCTGTATCGATCGATCACGTGACACACGGTGATAGGCCACAGTGGCAATATCCTTCCGTTGTTCTGTAGCTGTAGACGGGATTCGTATCGTTCGATCACGTTCGTGTCGGGATGGCGCTTCGGTTCAAGCATGGTAGCCGTCACCTTTGTCCCAATCACGTGCTGCTGCTTAGGATCGCAAACGCGAAACACAAAGCAAAGTTTTCCATCGCGCATACAGATAACGGCCCGCTTGCTGAACTTCATCTCGTACGATCGTTTGGGCAGACGTATCATTTTCGCGTACACTACACCGACCATCGCACCACCGATCACTAAGCCGAAGATGATCTGCACCAACAGCAGAAAGAACGCTTCCGGACACTCTTCCGTCGGGACGATAACGCCATACCCGGTGGACACTTGCGTTTCGACACTGAACAGGAGAAACCCGGTAAAGCTGGCCGTTCCCTCGACGCACGGTTTGTTGCCATCACCGAGCCGTTTGCCGGTGGTGGGATCCTTGAGCAGATCACCGTGCGCGTACGCGATCAGATACCACAGGATGGCGAAAAAGATCCAACTGGCAACGAAGCTCACCACGAACAACATCAACGTGTAGCGCCATTGTTCGTCCACCTTAAAAGGGAATAGATTGAACGTTGGAATTGTCTGCTTCGTCGTTCCTCAATGGAAACGCGGATCCTACCAACGTGGTAGCAAGGTCGCGCACGAATCGAAGCGATCGTTGCGGCAGATGGGCCAGATGCACGTTTCCTTCACCCTTCTTGTTAATCACGCGCCGGGCTTTAATGGTTCGAGTTCCCTGGTGCTGTGGATTGCGTCGCATCCGCAAACTAAGCAGACTGCGGGCACTTCGAATCGTTATTGGGAACTTTGGTTCTGCGTCTAGAGGATAGAGGAATATAAAATCTTGTTTTTAACCCGTTTTGGAGGGAAGAGAGACACCAAACAAGTCACCTGCTTCAGCATTGAGCATTGAGGCAGGTGGATCAGAATTACTGAACGCATCTTCAGCTCCAAGATCGGTAATTACATGACGCTGTTTATGATCGATTTCCGACTCGGAACTTGTGTCGTCTTCTATCCTGTGTTGAGTAGATGAAACAAACGTGCCTTGTGTTCGTTATGTTGCAATGTAACTGATAAGAAGCATTCACGGTTGATTAGGAGGAGGAATTGTTTGAAAACAGATACACTCTCCCCCTCCCCTCAAACAATTGCCTCATCCATGCGTCATCAGGTGTAGGGGTTCCATCGTGCACATACCATAGTCTATTCCTATCGAAGGCGGGCCGTCGAATGTGATAAGGACTGCCGGGTGCGGACCACGAATAGCGCTCATTATCGTAGTCCACAATCTTGATCGGTCTGGAGAATCGATATTCGATATGTTGTTGGTGTTGTTGTTGTTGTTGCTGGTGGTGGTGCTGTTCCTGTACTTTCAGCCAGTTCTTCCGCGCCGAGTATGGACTTCCGGTGAGTGAATTCAAACTGCTATGGTGATACGGAAACGTTAATTGTTCGGAGAAATAAGGGCATAAATAAGTGAGAAACTATATTTACTTGAGGCTCATTTTAAATCCGCTGTGTAAGCAGGGCACCGCACACAAATTATGTTTAGTATACTAAATTCGAGTCAGACCAGCAAAGAGAGCTTACTACTACCGAACGCGACCAGTTCACTTTTCGATATGGTTGCAATTATCTATCGCAAAAAGGTGGCGAGTGAAAACGGGTCTCTCTGTGTCTCCATCAACCCAACCTATTATTTTCGATAAGATAGGAGATTTGTCTTTTGTTTTGCTGTGATTCAGAAAGAATGCACGAATTTGGTTGGTGATAAATGCGATCAAGGAAAACGGCTTGAAGGAATTGTTTATCATGTGATAGTCGAAACAGGCAATAAATGCACTACCCGGAAGAGGTTGAACAAGCATGTTGCATTTTTTATGATACAATCGGTATCTGTGTTTTGGAATTAATGATGCTCATTTTGGTATGCAGTTTCAATCAGGAAAGGAGAATGAGTTCCTAGAATGGCGTGTTGTAAATCATAATGGGAGTGGTTTTATTTTTCCAAGCAGAACCGTTGGCAAAGAAAACCCACATTTGAGTGGCGAACAATTCAAAATAGGCAGGAAATAAACAAATGCAGCGCGTTCGATCCAATCTGTCATTTTTGCTTGTAATCTCAAACTGTCAGTTTGTGTGGCGATCACAGTGGTAGGTTGAATAAAAGCGTGGAAAAATACGAACTTTGGTTTCAAAAAGGACTATATGTTAACGATCGCACACATCAAGCTTAAAACAAAACTGTGTTACTTTTAATACAGGTAGTTTACCCTAACTAAATGAAAATTAAAAACAATAGTACATCAAAAAGTCAATTGCTCGCCGTCTAGGGACAATACCACTGTGCTGTGAAACCTCAAAATTCCCACCAGAGAGAGTATGTGTGTGTGTGCGTGCTTGTGCTTACCTCGTAAACACACGAAGAAAAAGAAGCTAACACCATTTTGACAGATCGCCTGTATTTTGCGAGAAAAGTTGATTTTCTTCTACGCACGGAAACGCGAGTGCTCGGAAATAGGTGCAGTGTGGTTCTTTAATATAAAGTAAACCCCTTTACCAAACGTGATTGACATGTATTGCAAGTAAAAACGTGATTGCATTCTTGGGAGATAGTTGTGCATAGGCTGCATTTAGGCGGTTCCCGGTCGTTGTACGATTGTGGCGGTACAGTTGTTGCCCTCCCGGGCGTTGTTGCGTTGCGACTGTGTTATTCTGGCAACAATTGGTATGCTTTGGTGCAAAACATAAACGTCCTGCTTGCCGTGCAATAGGGTGGAAGCTTGGAAACTACGAGTAAAATAAGTGAAACGTGTGCGCTGCATCAAGCAGCACAAGAGCGTGGTCTGTCCATCGTGTGAAATCTGGATGCTGTATGAAAAGTGCTGTGTTTACGTCGTGTTTCAATTGTTCAAACAACAGCTTTGCTCGTTGCAAGTTGAGCAAAACATAATTCCCTTTTTAGGTAACTCATCTGCAGCAAGCAAGCAAGTTGCTTTAATAACAACGTTTGAATTCATGTAGTTCAAATCAAGGGTGGAAACGCGCTCTGCTCTGCTGGTAAGGCGCTGTGGAAGCATCCCTTTTCCGTTTGTGGTCAAAAACACAGCGAGAGACAAACGAATTGGCACACGTGGTAAATCTCGAAAGGATATGTAGTGATGGCTGTGGCCAGGGAACACGTTGTGCATGGTAGCCCGAGCGTGTGATTAAAAGTGTGTGTTATTCAGTGCAACCACAGCGGCGACCAAAATGTCAACAAAAACAACTACGACCACCACAACGGTGTCTGGACGAGGGAGCAGCAACAGCGGGGAGTTCGATGTGAGCTCCTTCGAGAAACGACTGCGGGACCTAAAGGATACGCAGGACAGCATCCAACAACTGTCGAGCTGGTGTCTATCGAAAAGAGCTCACCACAAAAAGATAGTTAGCAGCTGGCTGAACGTACTGAAGCAAGGTAGGACATGAGAAATGCATCCGATCGTTACCCGGGATTGATTTTTAATCCATTTTCCCCGCTCCCATTTGTAGTAAAAATCGAAAGCCGATTGACGCTGTTCCATCTGGCGAACGACGTGATACAGAACAGCAAGCGCAAACACTACGAGTACGTCGATAGCTGGGGCACGTACCTGCAGAAAGCGACCACGCTTGCAACAGCAGCAGCAGCAACAACAGCAGCAGCAGCAGCAGCAGCAGCAACAGCAACAGCAGCAACAAAATGCATCCAGCTCGAACCATTCTGGGGCAACACTCGCCACCGGACCGACGAAGCTTGCTGAGACTAAATCCGTCGTTAGTGCGACCATCGCCCAGGTGGACGTGGACGATTATCAAGCATCGCAGCTGGTGGCGGTGGTGCGCGAATGTGTCAAACATCAGAGCGAAACTGACCATGCGTTCAAGGGGCTAAACAAAAAGCCACACGTCGATGTGGAAGCGGTAATGAACTCGATAAAGGGCAAGGACCGTAAGAAGGTGGAAGAGGTCGAGCTCGAGATAGACGAACATTTGGCGCAGTACGAGAGCGTGGTGAAGGTGTTGAAGACGGAGCAGAAATCACGCCAAGATCTGCTCAACTCACTGCAACAAGCGACTTTGTTCTACGAGCATCAGCGGACGGAAGTGAAGGTGGTGGTGAATGTAAGTATTTAAAGGACGCGCTTTTGTCCACACGAACAAATGCTTTAAAGAAGCGCCTGTTTGGCGGTTATGTTGTAGGCTTACCGAAACTTTGGCAATCGGCTGAAAAGCATGAAGAAGCGGCTGGACGAGCTGACGGTAAGCTTACCGAGCCCGATCCCATCACCGGACATAAATGCACCGTCTCCGGTGCCCTCGGACGGGGATAACATACTGCCCAACGATGACAGCTACTTCCAGATGTTGCACCATCAGGGTAGTTACATGGGCGGAGGCAATCTGTCCTTCGACATCAATGACTTTACCCGCAGTGATTCTCCGATGGTTATGAACCGAGGTAGGTGTGACCGGTGGTGTGTGGCATGTGTGGGTGTTTTATAGAGCGTAGATTAGCAATTACCCTTAGCATTAGTTAGTAGTGGGAAAAAAGCTTTCTAGTAGTTACTTCCAGTACATATCTTGTGACACAACACGAATGAGCACCGAAACTCCTCTAGCACATTAAAACAAGCGGCCCATCCCTTTCGTGTTTTTGCTCATACTTGTCTCGTGTTCTTTCATGTATTTCTGTATTCCCCTACTGTTTCCTTCTTCTATCTGTCTACTAATCAAACCGCGGCTTTGTCTGGATTTGCAACGGCGAAACCGTGCGAACCAACAGTGCAACCGATACAAGTGATACATTCGCGTAAGGAACAAACCGAAGGGGTGAACGATTTCCTGAAGACTTTTTTCCCCGATCCATCAGGTTACCATGGGCCGCAGGGGAGCGGGCCGACGGGTGGTGGAGTGGTACCACCATCGTCCCAACCGCCACCACCCGGCATCGTACCCCACCCGTATGGTGGTGGGCCGGGTGGTGGTGGTGCTGGTGGTGGCGGCGGTGGGGGAGGAGGTGGCGGCTTTGTAAATCCTTGGGCTTCCTCGACACCGCGAGGTCCCCCACCGGGTAGAGGAAATAATGGTGGATACGGTGGCAACGGAAGCAGACCTCCCCCGTACGGTGGCCAATCGATGGACTACGGCACGCCGCAACAGTCGCAGGGCGTTGGACGGAATGCGGGACCAATCGGGACGCAGCCACTGCTTCCACCGCCAATGCCGCCCATCAATCTGGATGCATCGGACGAGTACAACTCGACGTGGAACATGTCCATGGCGTGGGATGGAACACATGTAAGTGTTAGGGCGTGAGATTAACCTATCGATCTGCTTGCTGAACTATGAATCTTTTTCCAATTCCCGACCACGGCAGGATTCGTCCGGGTTCCAAAGCCTGGATGCTCCGGTCTCTCCGTCCCACTACGATCGCAAG
>LULA01014183.1:0-48798 GCA_002091835.1 Anopheles maculatus
AACGATACAAGAATCGGTTAAAGTGTATCTTATCCATTACAAAGCTACAACGTTTAATTAGTTAGAGAGTACAACGAAATTTCAATTAAATTTGATTTCAGAATAAAAAATGAAACATCAGAGCATTATTATTGAGCATGTGCTATATTTTAAACTTTTTGTCGTTGCAAGCATAACATGCTTATGTTTAGATAATCTAGTTCAAACACGTGTTATCATTCCTGATTCTATCATACTCTGCATTAGCAGCGTCTTTCTTATCGTCTACCGTCAGTATTTAGGATTGATTTTTATCTCAATTATAAAAAAAACAGATCGTATCGTGTTGGTTGCCTTGGTTTATCTAGACACAAGAACAGGCAAATTTCGGCTTATGATCATAGGTCACCGTATTATTAGAATACCCACGCCGTGTCTTTAATGCCGCTGCTGTTACTATAACCGTAATGTGTTTCTGCTCATAATGGTACGTTTCATTTTTTTGACGAGCGTAAAGCAGCTGTGCGCTGAACCGAAATTTACCGACGCATCATGCGCTTGTGAACGAAATCTTGGTCGTTAGGCAAAACAGGAACTGGCCAACTGGCTTTAATGACCATAGATTGCTTGTGTCTTTTGACACACTGCTTGGTGTGTCAGCCTTTTTGCACCTAACAGACCAGCTTCTTAATCTGTCTGGTGTTTGTATTCGCAAGCGTAACGTAGTATAGTAGTAACATGCAACACACAATGACAGGAACAAAACATCGAAGAACTTTAGCTCTTGAACCTTGGGCGATGACGATGTACTTAGCCTAGCCAGCTGTATTATAATGTGTACGGGGAGTAAGCGGCGTATCATGCGCATGTCGTTAGTAAAATTAAAATCATTTCTTAGGTCCGTTACAAAAGAAGCTACACATTCAAAGCTACGTCCTCTCTAAGACTGATCGAGTGGGAAAAGTATTTAGCGATCGGGGGCATTCTACTCAACCGTAGCAGCACACCAAGCTAAATGTGATTCCTTAACTCAGGAAATGTGTGATCTTCTTATATAAATAGATAGATTAGTAGCTTAAATTCCTGGCGTGTTGCGGTGGTATTGTTAAGCATTAGTTGGAGCGTTACTGGATCAGCGGTATTAGTGGTGTAGCTAGTTGAAACAAAGTGAATATGCCAGCCCAACGTGGACACCGTGATGGAGCAGAGGCAAGCGAACAGAAGGATAATTCGGGCTACATTGCACTAGGTAACAAGTGTGTGTGTGTGTGTGTGTTGTAAATTGAGGATTCCCTACTTCCATAACCTTTCTCGGGAAAACTTCCATCAACCAATGTGGAATTGTCATCTTCGAATCGATTTCGAAGGGGCAAGATCGAGGAAAAGGGTGCTCTCACAACACTCTTAGTATTCTCACAGCCTTCTACCTCCATTATCCCGATCCGGGGAATACACTCTCAACAGTTAGATGTAGATTGGCGTTATATGCCGCAGGTACCTGGGACGTACTATTTATAACCGTTTGGGTATGCTTCACTCGTACGGCGGCGGTCACATTGGAGATTGGATCAGAACGCACGCGTTCATATCCGTGTGCTCATGTCCCATTGAATTGCTGTTACCGCTTCATTTATCATGTTTACTGTTGAGCGTGGTGTAATGCGATTTCGACAGCTTAAAAAAACACTCCAAAAATGATATAAAGATCAGTTGTGAGAGATATTTCCGTTTGGTCTCCCACCCACCCTTACATTCTGAGTAAATGTCACGATCAGTTGGGATAGACTATGGTTGGTGTGTATATTAGATCACTAAAGCCATAGTAAGGAACGGCGAAGACGCGCTTGATTGCTTTAGATCGCATCGATGCTATTTGATATGCATCCATTGTGGAGTGAATGAAAATTGATCTTTAAATATAATGAATTGCATTCGTAACAAGAAACACGAGCTAATGAAGTATACGTTTCCAATTCTGATTTATTCTGTTCACAATTAACGGTGAAGATAATGTCAGAGAAAAAGTAGCTATATTGTTTCGTTGTTATATTAAATGAAAAATAATTTAACTATTTCTACAATCAACAATTTATTAACGATGAGGATGATAACGTCAGAGAAAATGTTACTATATCGTTTCGTTGTTATAATAAATGAAAATTAATTTAACGTTTTCTGTTTTCTCAAGGTGGCGTGGCCGTCGTTATTCTGTACCTTGCCTTCGGCTATGGAGCTCAGATCCTCTGCAACGTGATTGGAGTTGCGTACCCTGCCTACATTTCGATGAAGGCCATTGAAACCCGCACTAAAGAGGATGACACCAAATGGTTAACGTACTGGGTAACGTTTGGGGTGCTTTCGGTGTTTGAGCACTTTTCCTTCTTCCTGGTCCAGATCATCCCGTTCTACTGGCTGCTGAAGGTATGGAAAATTCACACAGCAAACCATCTTACAGTGCAACAGAGGTTAACCGTCATTTACATTCTCCATTTTATCGCAGTGTTTGTTCCACATATGGTGTATGGTGCCGATGGAAAACAACGGATCTACCATCATGTACCATAAGGTTATTCAGCCATACTTCAAAAAATACGAGAAGGGTATGTGATGCTTCTTTTGTCGCCATTAGATATTTTTATCATTTTACGTATTTTAATCCATATTGGTGTCTCCTTTCCTTTTACACAGTTGCCGACAACTTCATTAGCGACACCACGGACAAGCTGAAGCAGACGGCTGGAGAAATGATCTCGAAAGTCAAATCAACCTAAGTTGCATATCGCTGCACCGCTCCCAAACACTCACCAACAAACACACACGCACTAAGCACACATACACATATAGATATAAAGGACCCTCCCGACCTCTTCTAATAATCCCTTCGATGACGGACTATCGACCTTTGCGACACTGTAAGAAGAAAAGAAGAAAACCCGTTAGCAAAATATGGACGTAGTTGGGGGATTGAGAAAGACGAAAAATTATATAAGTCATACGCCATCGTGAAACCATACTATTTGTTGTCGTTGTTTGTGCTTTACTTACGCGAACGAAAATGGTCCTATAGCTAAATTATCCTACGCGCGTTCGTATGCTTCACAATTTCCGAATTCGTTTGTTAATATATTTTTTTTAGATTCATTTTTTATCAATTTCAATTTTAGCATCGAATTCAATCGCTCCATTTCCGGTAATTGTTTTGCGCTCTCAATGGTGAAATTTCAACCGAAAACTAATGATGCGATGTCAATGAAATAGCAATGAACACAACCAATTAGAGAAAACATGAAAAAGATTGGAATTTTATCAACAACAAAAAAGCTGTTTAAACCGCATGTTATCGTGTATCGTCCAATGAACGGTCGTAGATCCGCATTGTATATAATATTTAGCATGCAAAGCGATAATGAACACGTAAGTATATTTTCAGAGCTGCTACCTTTAGTTGGTGCTCTGTTTCCATATCCGAAGAAACGAAACGAAACTATTGCCATCACAAATTGATGCTGACCCCGCGTGGAAATTTCTGTCATCCTATATTCAACCCAACATGCAACAAGAGTTCCAAAAATAAGCTGCACGATCCTGTTCCCATTGCCCAACTCGGGATTATGGATCATTGGCATTGAACAACTGAAGTAAAGTTAAAAACAAGGAAAATATTTTCCTTCAGTGCGTCTATAAGCGCAAGAGCCGCTTTATTTCAAAGCTAAATTAGTAACGATATATTACAACCAGATGCATGTTTAACTACTGCTAGCATCTTCTGTTTTCTCCGCATTTTTAAGTGCTTCAATCTGTGCCAGCTTCTCTGCCATTTGTCTGTTTCGCCATGCGGTCATATAGGTCCTTGGATGAACGGGTAGTAAACCGGCAATTCCTGTGCAAAAACGAGAACATATGTTTATTGACTGGAAGCAAAAGCTAGGCAGTCGTACTGGTGCTTTGATGGTGGTTACCTAACAACTCCGCCACTGGTTTCGAAACGTGTGCTCCGCTGCCAATCCAATGACGAATGCGTTCGTAATTAAACGACACCAACTGTTCATTATGCTCGTTCGGAACCGGATCATACGTGCCTACTTGTTCAATCACCGGTTGATACTGATCTTTTCGGCGCTGTGTTGTAAACATCATAAACCAAATCAGATGCATTCTTTGCTACAAAAAAATACACAGCACTGCCTGGAACATACCTCCATTACAACGATGTGGAAAAACGGGCGGTTTGTACATCCATGGCGTACGAAGCGTATTATTTTCGCAGATCGCGCCCAAAACCTTCCCGTACCACTGGCAGGTGCAAGCGACATTTTTACATTAAACAAATAGTACTTTTAGCACAACTTTGCGTGTTGTTTTGAGCTAGAAAGAAATCGTGAACCGGCAGAGAAAACAACATTCAAGTGTCAATCAGCGTTTGTTATCTAATCTGCTTGTGTCAAATTCACAAATGATGCAAATTCAACCGCGTGGATGACAAAGCTACGTAAAAATTATCAAATGATCACAGTAAACTGTGTCTACTATAATTAGAAAAGACCTAGAGCTAAGCTTCAATGAAAGGGCGAGTGCTACAAGAAGAGCAGAATGAAATCCGTTCGCAGTGAGCAGCATTTTTCCAACAAAATTCGTTCAGAGAGCAAACGAAACTCTCGAAGTTTAGAGAAGCAAGAAAAAATTATGATAGAAATAAAAAATGCTGATCTGCGGCAAAGGGTAGCTGCAAAGCAGTCCTTAGTGGACTGTTGGCGACGGAAAAATTAATGTACATACGTAAAGGTATATTTTATTTATTTATTCATCCATTATTACGGCATGGTGCCGTATTGTCGGGGCAAAGGTATATTTTACATTCGTATAAAAATAGTAGTCAACTCCTATATTGAGTTTTTAATTGAATTCTAGGTTGTATGGATGTCAGTGCCTATCTTGAAGCCTACTCCACGGCGTAGCTAAGAACCAACAAAAAACGTATTTGAGCTTTTGATATTTCAATAAACAACTGTATGGAATGCTGCGTTACTGCTGTGTTTGTTAATATCTATTGAAAGCACATGTTTCACATATAAAATGAAACAACAATTGTACCATCACTTCATTTCATTGGAAATCTGACCCTTGTTCTCTTTTCGACAGCTTCTAAAAATAAACACTAAACAATCTAAACTTTTGTCAAATGGTAGTTTAGAATGTTACAAAATATATTACACACTCAAGATAAAACAACATATGTAAAACAAGTTGGCATTGCTTTCATCTCATGCATTGAAAGTATTTTTCGTTCAAAACAGGCGTACATTCGGTTCTGGCGTGCAAAATGGACATATTAATTGATAAATTTCTGAACGAAACGGGTAATTCCTACCAATTAGAATACTATCCCACAGAATTATTGCTTTACTTTGAAAAACATCATATTTTTGAAATCATTTTTGTAAGTATTTACAAAATGCGTGTCGTTCGAAAAGTAGTAAACATCATGTAAACAATTGGCTCTTTTGTTTCAGGATTTGTTGGTCATGTTACAAAAAGAACATCCACGCAATGTTGAAGAATACATGGCCCAGCATATTGTCGCCATCTCAAAGAAGTATTACCAAATTAATACGTACGTCAACCTTCCAGATGATGTTGGTAATGCGTTAATGCAGTAGGGTAATAATGAAGCGTGTGATCATAAAAGTTGCTTTTCCAGATGCCGGAAGCTTCCTTCGTACATTTCAACGTAGTGATCAATACTATCCCGTTATCAGATTGGAAGAGACATTGAAATCAAAAACGTTTTTCCAAACGCTCAACGATCGACTAAATCGTCTAAATCTTCACGAGAAAAATATCATCATGTTGGGCGACAACAGTACTATAAATGAAGCGAAAAAACATTTTCATTTCCAACAGATTTTGCGAGCCACAAGTACCAAATGTCTTCTTAAGCTACATACACACATTGTTGAACGCACCAAACTCCTGCAGATCGATCCTCATCATTCCATTATCAGGCATGCCCAACGCATTGTGCTTCTGGGTCGTCCTGGTTGTGGCAAACATCGAGTAGCAAAGTGGCTGGCTGCGGTATTGAATATTTGTTTGGGTAGGATCTAGCCTGAGATTGTGTTTTTAATATTTTATAAGCCTCACCTCATGCCTGTACTTATTACAGTGTCTGTAACCGATTTAGTTGCGAAACATGAGCGAAAACTGGACAGCTTTGGCAAAGCTCTCAATTGTGGATCCCTGGAACATGTGCACACATCGGAGTTGGTAACTACCATTGTGCAGCATCGACTTCTACAACCGGATTGTCTTAAAAATGGATGGATATTAGTTGACTTTCCAAACACCGCCGACGATGTGAAAAATTTCTTTCAATTGTTAACTACACCAAACAAGCAAGTATATTGTAATATTCGTAAAATCGTTTAAATACTAACTATAAAAAATTGCAGAGTATTGGTCATGGATACCGATGAATCAGTATGCCGTCGCAGGAAATTATCACACAAAAAATATGAACATAACAACGCAGACTGTTGGAAGCGGATGTTGTTCGAAACAGAGGTAATCTAATTTTACATTCAGTTGCTCTTTATGAAACAATTTATGATAGTATCCTTTCTGTACTAGCTAAAGTTCTACGATATTCATCACCAGCCTCTAATTCATGCACTCAACGAACAGGCCTGTGCTATGATTTATTGTGATGGAAATCGATCGTATTCAAACATTCAGAAGTCTATTGCAGAAAAACTTATGATTTAGCAATATAGTCTTTGTAAATCGGTTTTTTGGAGTGATTGTAATAGGTACAAGTGCCTAATTTGGACCATATACATATTCATCTAAAATTTGATGGTTAGAAATCATAATTTAATTTACAATTGAATGATATTGTTCAAACGATTTGGTTCATTGAAACAAACCAAATGAATACCATTAATAACATGTGCGACTGTATCCTTAAACTACTCTGGGCTGGCTCGACCACATCTACATAAATAAGCATCGGACAATAAACTGTTGGTTGTTTTTTCTGCACCGCTTCCAAGTGAAAATACTTTTCAAATTCAAATTTGTTATAATTAAACACCTTGGGTAAGTCAGCGTTCTGTAAACTGTCAAATATGTTAACCCAAAACCGCAATGACTGTACCTCCTCTTCGCATTCTGATTTCGTTTGCTGTCAAATTGACAGCTCCAAGTTTTCCTTCCTACCAGCGTTTTCAGGTTTAATCCCTATCTGAGCAAGAAGAACTAGTGCGCGTGAACGGTGAGGAAAATCGGGATTGGAATGGAAATAGTTTCTATTGGTTGGCAATGTAGAAGCAAGGGCGTTAAGCATTGATTTACCTGTTCTGACTAACTTACGTTTTACCGCTTCAAACAACGTTGTGGTTCGGACTGCTCAATGCCTCCATTCGGTAGTCTTCTTGGCTTCTTTTTGTTTTTTCCGCTGTTACGAGAGAGCATTTTTTCTGTAACCGACGGATCTGGCTCTGGCTCTGGCTCTCTCTCTCTCTCGTTTCTTATAATATGTGCGCGCGCTAGCCGTTGATAGTGTATGTGAGACGTTGTGCGATGGGGCCATCGAACGAGAGTGTGAGTGAATTGGTGCAGGCTGCGCGTCGTCCACCGGGTGTAGTATGCGTGAATGTGCTAATGTGTGTGCGTGTGTTTAAAGCCAACGCGTTGGGTTGAGAGGAAGCGGATAGAACGAGATATTACTGCGGATTTTAGCCGAAACCGTTGCCGTCCAACGGTTGACTTAATATTATGGACTAAACAATACGTGCTTTCGCGCAGATTGCCAATGATCATGATTGACGGCGTTAATGTAGAACTTATCGAAGGCTATGGTAGCGGCTTTGGTGTTGTTGAACGGAGTCCGGCAAATCCGGCAAATCGTAGATTTGCAACATGCGGTGCCTAGCTGTGCTGCGAGAGTATGATACTGAACGAGGATAGTTTCGCCCAATACACACGCACGCACGCACTCACACACAGGCAGCCAATTGGTAACAAAACTCACGCACACATCCGCAGGTATACAGAGATACTTCGCATACTTAGATTTCTACAAATGGCGTCTGGTTTCGAGCGACGTTGAACCGTACCACGACAAGGATAGTTTTAGTTCGCCGAAGCAGACGGCCGGAGTAGAGCATACGCATAAGTGGTGAGCAGCAAAAGCAGCATCAGCAGGCAGGCAGCAGTAAGCAAAATTTGGCACATGGTTCTCGATTTTGTGTCCTTCTTGTGTTAGGATAACGAAGCGTTGGTGGAAAAGGTTTTTGGTATAACAAATATGACTGAATTCCATGGTTTGCTAGCGTTCGAATCGTGGTAAAAAGTGTGAATCACGTCGTGTCTTTTCTTCTCCACCAACCGGGTCTATTCCTCGCTCCCCGCAATCAGGTGCTGACCGCTATGCTCGTTTGCTGTATGGCTTGTAAAGCCTCGCAAAGGGAGGAAAGTGGAAACCCCATTGTCGACGTACATGATGTTGGAAGATGGAATTTAAAAGTAGCGAAAAGCGGAAAAAAGTGACCGGATTTACATTATTCGATTGCATTGATATTAGAGACACCGTATATCGAGTGCGTCTGCAGCCAGGTGTTGTTCCGGTAAAAATAGGAGTGGTGTGTGCATGAGTGTGGAAAATCTTTGTTAGGCCATGATGTGTGCTGCGAAAAAATGGATTGAAATGGGATTCGAAAAGAGCCAAGAAGTGCAATGTAATGGGATCGCTGCTATTGTGTGGAACGATTTTTCAACTTCCCTTAACGGATACATACTTTCGTGCGAGAATTATGGACACAATCCGTTTCGTTTGGCCAACATTGTAGAAATAGGTGGAAGAAAACCTTCCCATCGCCGCGGCGGCGGGGCTCGTAAACTGGATGGCCGTCTACCAACGGTACTGTAGCAGTGTGAATTGCGTTGTGAATACCCGAGTGTGCGAGAGTGTGTGCGTGTCAAGATGACTGTCAGTGATGATGGAGCGCAACAATGGAGAGACATGTTGATGCGTTCGATTTCTTCTTTGGCCTCGTCGGTTCCGGCATTTATCCGTCTTTCCGGCGGCTCGATTGAGGTTGTTTCGTGTCCCTGTGCCAATCGATAATTAACGCGGCTGGGAGCAAACATAGGCAGACAGCGATCTCGACCGAGCAGTCATCTTTCTGCTTGAGACGCTTCCCGTGGGCGCCTTCGCGACTACGTCCAAAAAGAAAAAGAGCAAATCTCAGGCTGCGGCGCAGAAAGATGGCGATGACGGTGGGGATTGGGATACAGTTGGTCCGGCTTCCGGTGGTGGCAGCGGTGTTCAGCTGGGAGGCATCAATGTTGATCTGAAGGAGCAGCAGCGCCGTGGTGGTAATCGTGGCGGTCCGGCGAATCAACGTTCCGGTGGTCCGGGTCGTGGAGGTCGTGCAGGAGGCTATCGCGATGGTGGCGGTGATCGTGATAGAGATCGCGACCGTAACGGCTACGACAAGGGTGGTGAAGGCGGCGGCTACCGCAACCGGACGGGAGGTGATGGTGGTCGTATGCGAGGCGGACGCGACGGTGGAGGCCCGGGAGGTCCTGGTCGCGGTAACTATGGATCGAGGGGAGGTCGTGGTGGTGGTCCGAGGCTCGGTACTCGCGGACCAGGATCTCGTGATCAGAATCGAGGTTCGCGGATGATGAACAACGATCATCAGGAAATTGACTCGTGGGAACCAGTCACGACGCCGGCAAACGCAAACGATCTTAAACCGGAGGAATGTTCAGCGTTCACCGATACGTGGGGCGATTGGGACAACGAGGAGTATACGGGATCGTTGTCAGATACCAAAGTTTTTACGGCTAGCACCACTACTACGGCAATGGCCCCGTCGACTGGTTCGGGAACCCAGCAGCAGCAGCAGCAGCAGTCCACGCAGACCGGAGGAACATCGACGGCTTCCAGTGAGTGGCGAATGTTTGGACATTATAACAATACCGGCCTGCTGTTGTGATGTACCATATTTCATAATCAATTTCATTTATTCTCATTCTAGATGTTACGGAGCTGGCCGCACCACCGGGACTAGAGCAGCAGGTGCTGAATCCACCGCCACCAAAAGATTCAGAGTTAGTGCAGCAGTACAGCACGACCGTCGTTTCGAGCACGGCCACTGCTGCGGTTGCTGCCGGTGCTGGGGCGACCGGCGTGGCTGGCGTTGTGCCTCAATATTCGGATTTGCACGCAGGCACTCCGAACGCTACTACTGCTGCTCAGCACTTACGGCAGGCGCTCGATATGCCACCCATGAACACGTCCTCGTCCTTGTCGGCAGAACAAAGTCAGTATTTTAGCACATTATCATCCCAGAATTCCAATCTCCAAACCACGCCTAGCGCAGTCGGTTTCCAGCAACAGCAGCAGTCGCAGTCAGGTGTGGTGTCATCGCAGCAACCCACCACGGTACCGCAAACTCAGCAACCGCAGCAGCCGCAAGCTAATTCCGTGCAATATCCGAACGCAGCATACGTTGGTGGAACTAACGATGCGGCTGCTGGGGCCCCAACAAGTTATGCGGCTGCTGCTACTCAGCAACCACCAGTGCGGCGGCAACAACGGGCCCGTGTTCCGCCACCATCCAAGATCCCATCCACTGCTGTGGAAATGCCGGGCGACAATATGAACAATATTGGCTACCTAGACGTGCAGTTTGGCGGACTCGATTTCGGCGCGGATGACTCTTTTGATGCTGTAGTTTCGGATAAGTTCAATTCCACTGGAGGAAGCGGTGGTGGTGGCGTTGTGATAGATCAATCGTCCACTAGCGGACAGGCTTCGGCGGTATCGCAAGCGACGCAGTCGGTTGGGGGTCAGCCGCAAGCATCACAAACTCAGCCCGTGCAGCAGCAACAGGGAACGCAAGTGCCGCAAGCATCGGTAGGAGTGCAGCCTCAACCTACGCAAAGCCAGTTGCAGCAGCAGCAGCAACAGCAGCAGCAACAAGTCGTTTCGCAAACTCCGCAGCAAACTGTGCAACAGCCTGTGGATGTGAACGACTATCAGTCTAAAGTTGGCGGAGGTGTTGTACCGGGTAGCGTTGTTGTGCCGAACAATTTGCAGCCCAAACCTTCGAACCTGCCTGTGGCCCCTGGATTAACATCGTCGCAGATCATGCCGGGGCAGGGAACGGCAGAGGTCCTGGCATCTCAGAATGATGCGCTGACTAACAGCTATTCGCAGCGTAACAACACAACCGGATCGGTGTCTACATCCGTGAGCGCCGGTGTAAATTCTATGAGCAATGCGGCGGCAGGTACGAAAATCGAACTAAAAGCTATATGCAGATGCTGCGCGGAAGTGTCGATACTACGATTGAATTGTTGCCCCTTTTTCCTTTATTCCTACAGCGTTAGATCAGCTGACAAAATCGGATCCATATGGTCAATCGGCAAATACAAACACAGCTCTGACCGGTGGTTACCAGAACGCTCCCTACTCGTCAACGCAAACGAATAAAACGCAGTCGTATCCTCCTTCCGGCGCTCCGCAAGCGTACAACAACATGAGCTATTCTAGCAACCAGGTGAGAACTTTTATATAAATTGAACCACCAATCAGTATTGCAGGGTTAGGCTAAAGAGTTAGGTGTCGGCGCTCAAGTCGTTTGCCTATACATTGCCGCTAGCGGTAGTGCGCATCGGGGGCCTGACCAACCCTGCGATGAAACGCTAGCGAGTAGGAGGGTACGGTGGTGCGCACAGAAGTGTTTGGCACAAGCCGGCATGGAGCCGCCACCGGCACAGATCTTGGGGTAGTAGCAAACTGCGACCATATCCTATAGCCTTGTGTAGTGACATTTTCACATTGGCAAATCGATTTCAAAGACGAGTTTATTTTTTCGGACTTTCGGACTTTTCCAAAACACTTGGAGAGTTTTCTTTTACTTCTTCTTGGCTTAACAATCTGTTAGGTCATTCCGGCCTGTTTCGCGCTAACCGTAAAACTGCTCTTTGCAAGGCTTGTAATTTTAAAAATATGACTTTTTGCTGAAAAAAATATTGTAGGTGATTCTTACCCGTCTGCAACATCAGCGAATTAGCGTTGAAATGGAGATACGGCTAGATAGAGACGGGAGATAGACCGTTTTAGGGGTTCAGGAACATGCCAGCAAGAAGAACCGTGCCACTAACGGAGATTCTCATTTTATATTTTATATACTGTAGCTTTGGCTATGATTTCTGTGGAAGGTAAATGATATCATCGCAGGAAGGAGATCAACGTCGAAAGCTGGAAGAACTTCACAGCTCGTCTGTGACCTACGGAATAAAGATCCCAGATTAAAACTAAGACGAACGACAACATTCTCACCATGTTGTGTAGCATCGTGACGAATGTAGTATGAAAAAACGCTTCTGGCACTCTGGCATTTCGAAAGTTACTGATCTGGTACTGTTTGGCGAAAGATTTGGGGAGGCATCAAGAGGATTATATTCGACAGACATTTTTTTTTACCGCGCTCTGTAGATTTGCCATTCGCTGGTGCTGGTGGGCTAGTCATGTCTTCAGAATAGCACCGGACAACCCAACCATTTAGGCCGTCTTAATCGATGGAGTAGGCAAGGTATATTGAAATTCAGACACAGTAATAGAAAGTGGTTGTATTGTATAAGGTGTTTAAGGGAGGCATCCAAGTTACGCTTGAAAATTGTGGCATTTGCAATCTGGGGTCTACTACAGCATCGGTGTAGCCTAAATTTTGTTTTCATGTTTTACATGTGACATATTACTGAGTAATGAGTTTTGTGTTGTCTCTTGATTTCAGGTAACTAACGCCTATCCCCCATCGACGAATAACTACGGTTCGTACAATCAGGGCAATGTGAATGCTTATCAGCCTCCAAGTAGTAGCGTGACCAACAACGTTGTTCCGAACAATAATGCGGGCAACTCGGTGGGAGGTGTTTCGAATCAATCGAACCTACCGGTTAATAACAATGCTGTGAATAGCAGGTAAGTGAATACATACATCATTGGTGCAATATTTGTCAGTCAGGTTTGAGTCATAGTATCTAAAACTGTCGTAAACAATTTGGATGTGTTTCCCCATTTCCCCATTTGCGACGAAACGCATTATAATCCCTTTTTTAATCTAACAAAATACAATCTCTTATTAAATGTCATTTGTATGTGTGTGTGCATCACGTCGACCAACGAGCAGCTCGAACAATAATTCAGGTGGCTACCTATCCAGCCAATATCCTGTAAGCCAGACGTCGTCTGCCTTCCCGTCACAGCAGAATTATCAAAACAGTTCGCAGAACGTGTACGGAAACGCCGGACTTAGTAGCAACACAGGGTAAGTGATGTCAATGGTAGTGTGTAGTGATTCGAAATGAAAATCGCTGTGCAGCTGCGTTTGTGTTGCTTTATAATACTTTTTCATAATGCCATAAATGAGTGGGATTGAAACATTTACACATTGTGAAGTGAATTATATTGTACTCCCATTTTGGATAAGGTTTAGGGACGATATGGATGGTATGTTGTGAGCGTGTGTGGGCTTATGGTTTGGCCAACTCGCTGCCATGTTTGTGCCATACATAACTAGTGAACTAGCAGCAAGTGCCAAGTGAGATTTAAATTAACCACTGTTTTGAAAAATAGCTTTTACGTTTAGAAATGTTTGATTATTTTTTGTGTATTGCTGAGTGCGCACGAATAATATAACTTAATTAAACAATGAGTATGTAATGTGATTTTGTCAAAAATTATCTTATTATGAATAACACACAACATGTATATGTAACTATGTCGATTGTGACTGTATGGGTAGGAAGTAGGAAATATTTTAAACGTAAATCTAGCTATTAGTTCGTTAATGTTCCTATTTTTTGAACGAACGCAATAACAAACATATGCGTACAAACGTTGATTATTCCCAGTGAAAAATCTGAAACATTCAACACATTGTACAGAGTGTTTTTTTTTGCTGGTATACTTGGGATTCAATTTTTATTCTATTTGTTTGGTAACATGTTACTGTAATAAATTTTGTTCACATTATCATTGCTTTGATTTCGACTCATGAAATGCATTTGCAAAATGTATCATCACTCTTACTTACCATTTATCTATGTTTATAACTCTCTTTTTGTGTTGGACGTGGATCGTTCATCATCCTGCATTTGCTTTATTTTCACGATTGCTTTAAATTTACCGGGAAGACAAACATCCAAAACTTTTGTTCGCTTTTCTGATAAGTTACATTTCGTGTAGCTGAACAGGCAGTAGCTTCAACAGTGAAGACAGGGAAAACATTGCAAACACACATCAAAATGCACAAAAATTCCAAATCGAACGCTTACCTAGTCCCTACAAAAACATAATCTCGCCTCCTTCACTACAACCACTCGAAACAACCCCGCCTCCGCCCCCGTTTAGGTATTCTGGAAGCACAAACACTACATCCGGCCAGTATGGTAGTAATTTTAGTTCGACGAAACTGAAGGACACGCCGGTGGTTTCAACGCCATTCGAAAGGTAGGTTTGTGATGTGATGTCTTGTCAGTTTGTGAAATATAGTTTGCTCCCTTTGTTCACTATTACGTCGACTTTTTTACACTTTATAACAAAAAAGGCTCGTTCAATTCATAGTAGGTGCGTGTAGGTGTTGTTTTTGTTTGATTTTTGGCTTTCACTAATGTTTTACGCAACACACTTACGTATAACTCATCTTTACTATATATCTGTAAACGACACCGCTCTTGTATACCTATTTTATACCGCTCTTATTCATATCATTCTTACGTTAAAGAAACATTCATCTATTGTTTCCTTGTTTATTGTTTTGTTTTGTTTCATCATTTCACTCCAGTCATTCGGATGATAATTTATCGGTACATGTGCAATTTTTACATGTTTGATGCTTAATGTGTTGTTCAACTATTCATGTTTTTATTGCACAAATTGGACGAAATATAGACCAATTGAGTTTACCTAGGGGGTTTCAATTATGCACATGCTTAATATTGCTTTGAGGTAATTGGAACATGATGATTGTTTTTTTGTTTTATGACTTAATTTGTATTTTATTTAAATGTTAAAGTTTTTCAATTTCTGCCAGTAACGTTACGTGATCTGAATATGTTGGTTCATGTAACCATTAGACGTATGTGGAGGGCAACGAATATTTTTCATGTATGTTCTTTTTGCAGTGTGGCATCCAGTACGGTTTCGAACAGTAGTGCGAATAATTCCAATAATAATGTAACCAGTTCGTCTTCGCTGCCCATCAGTTCCGTGGTATCCACGACAAGTAAGTGGCAAAAGCCATGGTTCCGTGGTAATTAACAGTACTTTATAAGTTTCGGTTGTTCTGTTTTCTTTGCAGCGAAAAGCAGCAGTAATACTAGCGGCACGGGTGTTGTCACCAATATGCCGTTAGTGAACCCGTACATTCAGGCACCTGGAGTGCCGTTCTACCAGCAGGCTGCTGTCTATTCGTACGAAGATCTGCAACTAATGCAACAGCGTCTGCCGCATGTGCCTGGTTTTTACGACATCAACTACCAGACGCCTACGAGTCTCGGCGCGGCCGGTGTACGTGATGCGAACCTCGGTTCCGTCGCGTACTCGACCATGTCCGATGGTCGGTTCACGCGAACCGACAACAACTCGTCACCTGTTAGTAATGTTCCCAGTTCCTTGTCCCAACAAACAGGGTCTGGTGGTCCTATGTTGAACCTGCCATACGCTTATTTTTACGGCGGCAATATGATGCCGGCCAGCGGCTTCCAATATGGCACACCTGTCTATCCTGTTAGTAGTATTTAGCTTTTAGTAAAGTATGATAGCAAATATGGATGTAGAAATGTTGACCGTTTTGTATTTTTTTTGCATGTTCTCCATCATCCATCACACAACTTACTTCTTCCTACCGACAATAAAACGCCAATGGACGCTCCACACATCAACGAATGTGACATGATGCCCGCCATCATCAATCCGGAAATGGAACTGAAACCGTCCAAAAACTACCATAACACCATAACCTCCTTCGGTCCCATGTTTCGCAAAAATGTCCATATACGTCCACCTTCCCATGATCCACACGGTTATAATCAACCATTTGATTCGAACACGAAAAATGCTCAACATCAAAACCAAAATTACTACCTATTTTGAAACAAATCGAAATTACCATCCACCATCATCACCCATAAACATCATCCTCGTCAACAGCAACAGATGCCCACAAATGCGGCAACATCTGGCGGTCAGTTCCAGAAGCCGGCTTATAACACCGGAGGGTACGGTTCGGCGACCGGATATGACACGCTAGGTCAATCGGGGCAAGACTATAACAAGAATGCTTACCAACCGTCGATCGTGGGACAGCAACAATCGAAGGGTCAAGCGGTGACCAATCCGCAATCCGGCACTGGCAGTGGATCCGACATGGCACCGTCTATGTATGGGAAAAACCACGTGGCAATTAACAAAGTCAATGTAAGTAGAGTGCGCTTTTGTTGAGCGACGTTGAAAACCAGAGACTGATTGGTTAATCTACTGTATACTTGTGTGTTCTACCTTCTGTGTCTAGTATGACAAACAATCGTTCCATTCCGGAACTCCGCCGCCGTACAACATTGCCGGAACACAGACGGCTGGAAGTACTTCCGCACAACCCTACGGGCAGCATCTCGCGTACATACCAACAATGGCGACGCATCACAATATCAATATGCATCAGAACATGCATCAGGTAAGTGGCAATCGGGTTTGCACAGAAGTAAACCGGATCACCTAACGAGCATATCGTTTTCTCGTACTTGTTTCTTAATGTAGGATTCCAACAGCAGCGGTCAAAGACCGCAGACTAACAACCAGGGAAAGACTGGAAGCAAGCAGCAAGGCTATTCTGCGTCTACTTATTGGACTGGGCCGAATTAAAGTCGCGTGGGAAGCGGAATAAATAGGAAGAGGTAGCAGAGAGAGAGAGAGATAGAGAGAGAGAGAGATAGAGAAAGAGAAAGAGAGAGAGAGAGATAGAGAAAGAGAAAGAGAGAGAGCGCTAAAATAATGTAAAAACAACAACATGTGGTAGTGTGTTTTCGATAGATTCTTTCCAATAATAAACAAAACAACCACAACACAATTCACATCCAAATCACATACGGACCGATGAAAAGGACAACCCACAGAAGATATAGCAAACATAGAAGATCGAAACGATTAAAAACAGAATGAGAGACAGTCAGAGGGACAGAGAAGGATGTGTGAGAGAGAGAGAGCGCATAGGGACAGATATGATTTAGTAGTGTCAGCTGATCAATCGGTGTCCGTTGATCTCTATAAAGGAAGGAATGGTTCCATTTTACGTTTATAACTCGCGCATAACATACCATACGCATATGCATGATACATAAAGAAGAAAAAAGAAACTCGAGATAGTATCGTACATAAAAAATAAACACATTTTTCATACATAAAGACAAGCGAAGAAGAAGAAAACAAATATAAATTTAAATTACTGAAATCAACACTCAAACGAGCGAAAGGCACTTTTTCTGTTATTCGAGCCCAAGGAAAGCTAGAGATAGCAAGCGTAGATCGGAAGTGTCTAGTAGCGTGACAAGCGAGAGGGCCTTAAGTAATCGTAAATACCCTAATATGAGAAGCTGATTTTATTTTCGTTTGTTATGTGTGTGTGTGTGCTCATCCGCCACGTCGTAACTAGCCACATCCGGCGGATCAGAGATCGGCATTCGCGTCGCATGTTTAAGCATTTTCGCCCGAAGCAGTGTGTGCATTCTCCTGACTCCTGGTTCATGACACACACACACACACATACAGAAATGATCTTCATTAGTGTACGAGAGTGTCGATCGTCAAACAAAGAGGATCATTTGCTGATTCTCTCTGGATGTTTTTGAGTGCAGTGTGGTAAATTTATTTGGCGATATTTTAGAAACTTCGGTTAATTTTTCCTCTAAACGAAACTAGTTCTGACTCAAATGATCACGCACGCACGCGCATGCGTAAATTGGCATCACTGCACAATGTATGAGCATATGCAAGATGAAAATGAAAAAAGTGATCGTTTGTCGTCGTCGTCACTGGCACACTCTACGTGCTGATCTCTGGAATACTGAATGGAGCGAATCGATTCGAATGTCACACTATCCATCTCTTTGTGTTGGAGTAAAGAATGACGTATAATCTGAATGATTAATGATAGAATAATGACGAATCAAATAATGAAATTGGCGCTACAATACAGACTGAATCAATGAAGAAATCTATGAAGTTGAGTATTTTCTTTCCAGTGTTCAGTACGTACTAATAAATGCCGGTGTTTGCTGCGCTGGTCAGGTGAACACTCAATCGCAAAGGTTAGTATGAATTAGAATTGCGAAAATATCACCTCTTTGTGCTGGTTGTTTCTGTTTGTGTTTGGCTATCGCTGACTACGTATGTGCATTAAGGTATGTGAGTTAAGAAAGAAAATTCATTTTTTTCTGCTTAAGTTTAAGTGCCAGTGACAGTCATCTAATGGCTTATTAGACTAATTGATACCACTTATTGGGATAGTCAGTACTCTGCATGGATCGTATCTTATTTTTATTCATAGAACGGAAAATGGACCGCATCTATTAGAGTAACAGAACAGAGAAAAAGTATTAGTAACATTAAAACATGTCATGTGGAACATCTGCCTATTGCTGGAATACCTATTGCAATGTTAAATAAGCTGTTTTAAGGACAAAATACACGATTCGAGATGCCAAAAAGTTGTTGGTTGAAAGGGGGGGATTGTCGAAAACTTTACGCCAAAAAGAATTCTGCTCCTCGAGCTGAAAATTCGAAAATACTTCGGCTGACTGGCCACGTGTCGCCATGGGAGTTCTCGGTTGAAGAGAGAGAGATAGCATGATCTACTTGTTTTTCGTCGACTGGCGGAAGAGCAATTTCTACCCCATTCTCATCTAAGGTCTTAAACTTACGCATGTAATGTGTCTTAAACTTATGTGTAGCGGTCAATTAATTATATTCGCGTTGCGATCCCTCCGATAATTTGTATGGGCGTTCGGGAATCATCTATTTGCTACTGCATCACCCGTCAAAGGAACCAATCGGCCTATAACATTTATGGCGCTCCCGGGCGCTAGGCAATTATCCTTGGAAAACAACGTTATCAGAACCATGACTGTCATTTAAACTTTAATGGCTTTATTATACTTTTATTACGTTCATGCTTAACTTATTTATATATTAAAATAAAATAATATATGAAGCATATCAAGCCTTCTGGGGGGATACTGGGGGTGATTATTCAAACCTTAAATTAAAATATTTTCATTTCTTTATACCTGAGGCACGACCTATGTCCGTATTGCTGAAATATTTTCAATTATTTCACTAACCTAATGTGTTTTTTTGGCTAATGTGTTGCTTGGGTTGCTTGGGTACGCCTATTCCATCAGACGTAAGACGTTAGGAGTGACCGTTTTTGTAGCGCTAGACGTCAAATATGTACCAAATGTAAACAAACCTATCCTGTGGGTTGCAAAACCATCCAATAACTTAAGCAAAGGCTTTGCTTAGATGTAGCATAGGTTGGTATTATTTAATTTGTTTATATGTTGAAAGTAAAGTATCTGTTGTGAACTAAACAGTTTAAATTTTCAGAGCGTGGAGAGTGAACATAAAATGGATGCGCAACAGCAAAGCATCATAGCGACGAAGATGTTCATCAATATTAGCATCCTTTCGATTGCCCTGAATTCATCCTTTTTCGGCTATTTGCTCTACAGTAATCGTCTTTATGATGTGGGAAAGTGCTGTTCATCGGCTGTGCTGCTAATTTTACCATTATCGGAGGTATTGAAACATGTCTATATTAAGCACACATTTCAACTAGAAACTGGACCCAAACCATCCGCGTCGTCGTCCGGTAGGGGTCATGGAGCGGTGACTGTAAAATCCACAAGAGCACGCTGGCGAGAATGGTTCGGATCGACGCTATTGTTTGCATTAGCCACGCTCTTCTATGCATTCATATGCGTTGTGGTTGGCGCACCTTTGGACCGGTACGAGGAAACACTTTCCTTAGCCGTGACGCTAACGACAGTAACCGTATTTCCGATTATTCTTCTCATCGGTCAATCACAAACCTATCAACTACTGTTATCGGAAACGCTAGAGCTGAAGAGCCCGCTAGCCAACAGTTATCTTAATTTGCTGAAGAACAATTGCATTGGTGTCATTTTGGGAGCATGGGGAGCGTCGGTGGTAGCTCCATTAGATTGGGATCGACCATGGCAAGTGTATCCCATCCCCAATGTGGTCGGCTCGATAGGTGGACTGTTCGGGATGAATGTATTTAACCTGCTGAGCACGGTGTACATTAGCATGTATCGTAATCGGCGGTCGAAAACTCTGTAATTGCTTATGCTTAGCTAAACTGCTCGAAAATCTAGTCTTGTAAGCCAAAATAAAACCTTAATTCGTACAGACTAATAAATCCAAACCAGATCGTCCTCCTGTAAGTAAAATTGATCATCCAACAAGGGGTAAATGAAAAATTCTAGGAAGCTAAAAATAGATTGTATTAAATTCATTCCTTAGAATATATTAATTACCTAAGAAACAGCAGTTGAGATAAGTTGTAAAATAGCAATCCTGTCGTTAGAAAATGTCGGTTATTTTATGTCCGCAACGTTTTCATTACATCAATCTAGTCTTGGGCATATGCATGTTTTTGGTTAGTTCTTAGCAATAATTTTCCTGTGCCACAAACCGTCTTAAAAAGATCATGCTTCGAGAACTTGAAATGATGACAGTTTTTTTAGACTAATCCAATATCTAAATATTTTTAAGGCCACTGCAGGTATGAATGAAGCATGAATCAGGTATTCTAAACGCGTGCTTCAGCCAACCATCGTATCCTTCCGTCAGCAAAAAAAGGACAAGAACCTTAGTGCCCTACGCCAGTCATTAGAGAGCTACCGTTTTGTTGAAGACTTCTAGGATCAGAAGTGTATGTGCAGTAGTGATGAGAAAAACGGCTTCGAAGCTGGAGCCGGCTCCGACCGGTTCCAATAATTTTCGGAGCCGGCTCCGGAGGCGTTAGTTCACCGTTAGGCCGTAAAGAGCCTGCTCCGGAGCCGTTAGTTCGGAGCAGGCTCTGGAGCGGGAAAAACACTGTTCCGGAGCCGGTTCCGCACCCACGGCTCCTGAGACGGTTTCAAACTACTGGCTACGGAGACTCGCGCAATAAAGTAGCAAAATCATACAAACGAAGCAAACCCATTCTACGAGACAATTCTTCATCTGTGCGCACGTAGTAGGATTAAAAATAATACAACAATCAATTAATTTAAATGATTCTTAATTTTATCATTACAAAAATAATATGCATCAAGCACGATATTGTTACGATAATTATTTTGCAAAGTGCATAGTGATAACGGCATCAAAAAATGGACTCTTTACGGCCTAACGGCAAACTAACGGTTCCGGAGCCGGTTCCGGAGCCGTGGGTGGGTCACTAATGTGCAGCTAGTATGTATGCACTGTTCGTCGGAACAATCCAACTGCGTATTTCACTGGTTAACAGTAGAAGAATTCTTGGACCACCTGACAGACTTTGTTATATCATGATCGGAGCCTCCGAAAAACATATCTCCATCGAATTGATCCCAAATCTAGTTCTGAAGAACCTCGCGTTTCAGATCGGTTTACGGCTTGTATTGTTCTTCTATTCCTTTTTGTTTTCTTTTTTTTAGTTCAATTAGAACGGCCTGGCCGTATTGCTTTTGACTTGCTTTTTACCCGTAGCAGAATAGTCAGTCCTGCGTACGGGGAGGCGGTCCGCCGGGATTCGAACCCCGGTCCTGCCGTGTGAAGACTGGCGCCGCTATCGGATACACCACCGGACCGCCCCATCCTTTTTGTTCTTTTGAATATAATATTTTGAGAGGTCGTGGCTTACCATTCTCTAGCTTCCTTAACTTCATTTTAGCCGTAGCTTTATGGTAAGTTCTGCGTACGACGGAACAGTATAAATGGGATGCGATACACGGTATTGACGGTACGATATATTCTCATTCTGTTGTTTTGAACATTTCAATCTGTAAGCCTTCTTGTGCATTAGCTTTATGACACTTAGCTACCACGCGAGCGGAAATTATTCCTAGTCTTAAATCATTATAATCAGACGATTGGTACAACCATTACATTTCATCGGTGCCAGACAATTTATTGAAATTCAGCTGTTCAATGGTGACTTCATCAGACGGGAGCACCTTATCGCTGTCAAGATGACCGTTGTGGTGCACTTATAGTACTTGCTCCGTTTAGTAGTCTGTCCACGTAACATTTACACCTGTTGATCATCTTCGTGCGTTAGGTTATCTCTCGGCAAGTTTGCAGTACATAGCGTCAAACCGACTTTGTGTCGCATTCGACAATAGGTAGAATTTAGATAGATATAACTTCCGGTGGCCACGGTGACTTCTGAAGTAATCAACGTCAAGAAAAGCCAGTAATGGCAGGCCAAGACCTCTCGTGGTTGTAGATCCAGAGATATAGAAAGAGATATTGCTTTTGCAATAGCTGCTCGTCCTGCTCTTCGTAACTGATCTTCTAGTGAGCAGAATGTGACCCAAAGAATGCGGTTATTTCCGCATAATATGCGGGTTTTACAGTCCGAAGTTCAGAGTTTCTATTACAAATAGTGTTTTATCGTTATAAAATATATATTTATTACAAAGAAATACTTAACTAACTGACACAAGAAATACACGCACGTCCGACCCCTGTCGCGGTCCATCCCAGAGAGCACTCATCCTAGCACGCATCCTAACACTAGGAGACCGATGACTGTCTCCCACGAGCTTCACTCACCATTTCGTCCTCAGGGATAGGCAGTCTATCGCATACAACAAATAGACTTTGGTTATTCTACCTCATTTTTGACATAGTTTACCATACTATACTTTTCCCAAGGAATTTGGTATCCCCGTTTTATACAAGCCTAGACATTTGAATAGATATGGCATAACGGTTATATGGAGAGCCTATACTACCCTTCGAGAGGCTCTTAAGGCTGTACCATCAGACATTTAAAAGTTTTATTTTGACATTGACTAGTTCCTAGAAGCCAGAACCAAAAGAAATTTTTCAAGTAAGCAACAGCGCAGGCCATGATAGTAAGAGTCAAATGAAGTGATAGAGAATGATGCAAAATCTCTATGAAAAAACCGAACAACCAACCATCAGGCCATGATTGAACAATATTCACTTATCGCTACAACAACTTTCTCAATGAAAGATGTTTCTGATTCATGCAAAAAGCCCGAACCGTCTACTAGTGGTATTACGAGCGGTCGATAATTGCCGTTAAATGTTATGCTTAATCATGCCCCACGTAGTACAAGATTGGTTTGAAAATGAGTGTATTAGGTAATAAACAAGTAACTTCATCCACCCGAATGCATCTGCCCGAACACTCCCAGATGCATGTTTGTTTATTTTTTGTTGTTGCGATACGATACCGTAGGTCAGGTCTTCGATCGTTTCATTCATCATTGGGTGAAGTTTCGGATGGTCTTTTATTGTATTTTGTGGTGATTCGGTTTATTGGAATTTCCTGGCAAACTCGATGGGAGTGGTGGAATGGGTCGTTTGATCACTTCTCGACTGTTGACCATGAACAGGCTTGCCCTTTGTTTACCGAAGATCTTTGATACGACCAATACAACCGGCTCTTCTCGTACGCGAAGAAAGGAAGGATTTCGCCCAGCGACATTTGCACGCATGTTTTAACGTCGGCATCTCCCGCAAAACCATTCCACGCCCTCGTTATTACCGATTGGTGTCCCATTGCACGTTGCACGATGCGTCGTGGTGCCACAAGTGTTAACAAAAATGGAATGAACTCATTCACGATCGGCGTGACACTTCCACTCGCCTTATGTCTCCGGGCTTTCTTCACGGGGTTTTGTGTGCTTGTCGCGTAAATCTTTATCTTTATTTTCCTTTTCTGTCGCGGGTCAGGTGCTTACATAAGGTGTCGCTCCTTGCCATACCTTGCCTTATAGTGTGCACTACCCGGGCATGTGACACCCGGGGGGACCGAGTGACTACGTTTCGTCTGCCGTAGCAGATAGTTTGTCGCACACGTTGAGGCACACTCGAAGGGATCTGGTGGTCCGTGGTACCCCCTCGGGGAGGCAGGAGGACCAAAGGAACAGGAGCCGGGGTTGGTTGCTCGTTGCTAATCAACATTGTTCGCACTAACGGTAACACTGGTGGGTCGTACATTGGTCCACGTGCTCCGATTGTGCCAACCCCACTATGCTGCCAGATCAGATAAGGGCCAATTCTTTCTTCGATGCATTGCACTACGGTTACCGCATCAAAGAAAATGCGTAGCGGTTTGTGTCTCCTCCCCGGCGCGTAGGGTAAGTTGGGATTGTCCGAACTGTATCCCGCACTGTAACGGGGGATAATGGTCATTTGTTTCGTGGACACGGTTTGAAAGGTTACATCCTCAGAGACAAATGGGATGCTTGAAAAGATTCATGTGCGTTCCAGTTGGTACGCGAAAAAGGCGTACAGTTAAAATGATATTACAGCGTTTCGATTGTTTACATCACCACACCATTTCATTCACATTTGGGGTGGGTTTGGCGATAAAAATACGTCGAAAAAGTTGTTGTAATTATTAACAATGCCAACAAGGCCGTGTTGCATATTTCCCTTCATTGAATTCAAGTTCCCTATTATATGATTGCAAAATTCCACGAACATTACAGTGAGTTATTCAAAAGATTCGTTAGAGGGATCGAAATCTTATAATACTGCAACTGCAAGCTATGTAAAGCAGCGTAAACGGAAAGGAAGAATCGGTAAAAAAGAAAAAATATTTAAGAATACCTTAGGCGGTGAGTCATATGTAACTGTCACGTGAAAACATTATACTTTGCTTTTATTTAAAACAGAAGAATTGTTCTTTTGGGCGGATATTCTACTAGAAATTGAATGTTTACGTTAGTTTAACGTATCATCTAACAAACCCAACCATACCTGTTGCAAAAATAAATGTTAACCGTTGGTTCTCTTTCTGGGCCTGGACGATCAGCTGCTATTTAATCTTAACTACAGGTTTCCTTGCACATTCCGAACCATTGTCACACTGAATTTTGGTAACTTACAGTCCTCTTGTCTAGGATGTTCTTCGTCGTTTGGAGGGATGTTCAGATCTCAACGATGAAGCCGATATAGCGTCGATTTTCTTCGTTTCGAATATCCGAATATGTACCTCGTAATTGTATTCGGGAACTGAAATGCACATTTTTTGTGTAGATCGATCGAAAAGATATTGTAAATATCCAACTTTTAGACAATAGTTGCTTCAGGCCAATTAATAATGCTGTAAAGTTTGGATGGATGAGGATTTGTAAAATTTGTAAAAACTGTCTGGATGTTTCGCTAACATCCAGGCTAGTATTGAATCAATAAGCGGTGAACAGTTCGCCAGAGGAGTGTGCTTATTGTATCGACTGTTAATGCTTAAGAAGAACAAAAGTCCTAACAAAACAAATGATCGGACGAACAAAATGAATTATGAAGTAACGTCAGTAATGATGAGCAATATTGGACCATGTTGGGCTGTTTGGCGAACGAACATAACACGGATGATGACGATTTGATTGATCACTTCGGAATTCTTCCAGTAAGAATGCTTGAACGGTAAGATTTATTCTCATAAATTAGCCACTCTCCAGCAACCAATAGCTATCCTACGCATTTAGATTATTTTCCAATTTATTCCCCGTACCTGACACTATCCCGAAAAAAAGTAGTAAAACTGATGTAAAAAGTACAAAAACAAAATTATGTAAAGTAAACATTGCAACTCACAACAGATGGGCAATCATCCAATTGTAAGTATTGAAAAACGATTGAAGATTTTTATATGAGCTGATATGAGTACTACGCTCCGATAAGGCTTCACACGTAATGAATGATCGCTGGAACGACGATCGATTGGTTGCTTGGTTGTAGATGAAATGTCTAGCTTCTCCTATTTGGGGAACAATCCCTGGTGAGACACAACCTCTTTCTCGAAGGTGCTAACCATATCGAGAGTAGGGCACACCGTCCCAACTATTAGATGATCCCGGTCAGTAGACGGCGCACGGGCATCCCATCCCCTCTACCCACTAGACCGGTTTGTGGTAGACATTGCGTGCCATCATCAATTTCACTTTCGTTCTCGATGGCTGGGTATCTGGGACTTACGACTTGTGAGTGTGCTCGTGGCCATCGGTTACGCGTAGTTTGATTGGTTGTAATGCGATAATTTCTGGTGATAACTACTCAACTCATTAATTCTTTGAAAAGAGTAAACAGTAATAATGTTTTGAAATGAGAAAGTAATGAGAAGTTAGCAGATACTGTTACTATTGAGATAACAGCACTTGGGCAAATTTCTGTTCACCTTTTTCTGTGGCATTGTAACCCTGCCGGGAGATCTAGGCCTGCCATGTTAGGCTTCTTTTATCAGTTTTGTGCCCATGTAGCTGTGACAGTATGTAAGCAGACTTGGTATAGACCAACGATACTAACATTAATAACGAAACAATAAATATGTATTAAACACTATGGAAACCATGTAAATATGGATACAATAAGGATTTGTTACTAATATTTAACAATAGTTGGTGGGAAAATGTTATCGAAAATAGGGTAGAACGCATTCGATAAAATCAAAATGGTAATCAAATCTCTTACGTTACACGTTCGTTCAAACAAAATTCTACCATCAAACAGTTGACATCCCTTCCCTGTCGTCGTCGTCGCGTCCAAGTATACATGCTAAGTACTTGCTTTATCCCTTCTTCTAGTGCTTTCTTCTCCAACGATCAGTTGGGGGGCTTTAAGTTGCGTTGCGTAGCATGCATTACGTTGCGATCTTTTCTTCTTGCTCGGCTTCTTTACGCGTGTGTGGCTTCTTAGCGGTACGTATAAAAAGTGTCAGGACTCGTACGGAGGGAATCAGTCGAGCACCAGCAAGTGTTACCGTGTGTTACCACAGCAAAAGTATAGCCGAATATCGTCCAGCTTGACACAGCTTGGCCAGTCCCCAAAAGTCATTTAAGCAAAGAAAGCATCCAAAGTGCCTTATCACGATGAACGCACGATTAACGGTAGGTATTCATTCGGGTGCATCGGGTGGCCAATAAGGTTTAGTGCATTTGAGCTTACCGTCTTTCCGTCTGTCTTTGTACCACTCAACTACAGATGATTGTGTTGGCAGTGTTGCTGTGCGTTGCGTTCGTCTTGGGCTTACCAGCTGCACAGGATGAATCTTTGTTCGGGTCGGCGTTAGATGGGCAAGAAGCGGACACACTTAACCCACAGGATCCGCAAGCATTCCTTAAGTGGCGACAAATCAAGAAGCTGCTCTTTTTGGGATGAACAATTGCATCGGATGCAGTGCAGTTTACCACCTAATTGAACTTAAAACGCGTTGCGCTCCGTAAGAGCAAAACAAAACGCACAACCAAATCTATGATCGATAAGACACATGCCTTCAATGGAAAGGTTTGGCAATGTTTCGTAAACAATTTTTGTTTTCTACTGACACCAATAACAAATAAATATAATCTTGTAATATAACTGTGTTTGTTTTTTGTTTTGCTTTTCTGAATTATGTCTTGAGTCGTCGCGCTGAATGCTTCGAAAAGGAGACGATTACGAAGATGAGCCATGAGTCTGAGTAGAGTACTAGACATTGAATTCTGTTCGAATTAACCCAAGAAAGGAAAAAAATGGAAGGGTAAGGTTATTTGAATTTGTCGTGACAAAAGAAGAAAATGGTGAAAATAGGAAATAGGTGATCTTCCTTGAGAGAGGATTGAGACAAACTTCCACGTTCGTTTTCTCTCTCACTCTCTTCTTCTTTCTCTTCTGTTCTTTTGTATTAGGTTATTAAGTTAATCAATAAGTAATATTGAGCGGTATCGAGGATTGTTGCAGCAGGCCAAGACCGCGAAGCGGTTGTAGCGCCTGATAAGTAAGTAAGTAATATTCTAACGACCTCAAAACATGTGTTTACAGTTATTGTGTTTGTAAAGGAAAATGTGTAAGCACAAAACTCTCCATTAAATTAATTTTCAAACTATACTATACTATACCATGCATTACATCAATTTGGAATTAAAACATGAATCAAGTTGAATTTTCCAAAAATATCTGCGTAAAAACCGCAATTAATTTTGAAGCAATCGTAAAGTGAACCATCATTTGACTATTCTACTGGGAAATTAGAACCGCGAAAAATTGAATTAGCATTCCATAGAAAATGTTAAACTATTATTTTGGTATACGATACAATTAATCACGAAACAATGCGATGTTGTATAACAGCCATTTTAAAGCGTTACTGAAACAACATGATCGTTACTGGCACGTAAGAAGATAAACGCCTGTGGTTAGGCAATCTGCACCCTTTTCTTCTTTGAATTACAAATAGCAAAGAGATTAATGATTTCACGCTGATTATTTTATGCTTCAAATTGATTGATGTTATGTATTGATGATAATGATAATTGATAATGATGTATTGAGAGAATAGTTTAAGCAAAACATGAATAACCAGTAACATGTTCGACAAACATAGATTTCAATTATCATGTGCAAAAGCGAGATCACGTCGGATACTATTATCTCACAAACAGTGGGTCAACCAATTTCGAGCGGTCAGTGATGTAACGGCCGGCAGGCAATTGTATGCTCTCGTTTTGACCGTTGCACATTCGTGGGGCATGGATTCACTAATTAACAAACAATATCACGTTTGCGACAGACTGACCGACAGAAATCTGGTGTGAGAATTGCTTACCCCACATGTTGTGTAGCTGTGTTAATTTATTTGGTGGGATTTTTTCCTAACCTCAAAAAGTGAATACAAATCTGCCTGGCTTTGACTGGCATTATGTGCAGATGGCACAGGCGAAACACTGCACCTGACGGCAGAAAGCACCGAACCAGATTTTAACTTTTTCAAATAAGAGAGCTAACGATTTAGAATCAATGGTGCAATGGTGGATCAATATGATGCTAGAAAGAATATGGGAACTTTAAACCTACCAAACGCCCTCATTTTTACGGATCGCAAAAGTTGTTCAAATTCATAAGTGTCGTTGTTAAAACTGTGAACCGTCCGTTAGCACCTCTGCCCGCCCAGATTGCGATCAGGAAAGCCATTTTCGGAAACATGGACTAAATATTGTTCGCTTCTCTTTGTTTGTTTGTTTGTTTGTTTGTCTGTTTTTATTTTTCATTCATTTGATGTAGATTTTCAGCATTATCATTACTGCTTGGAACGTGGGCAAGAGTGCGCTTTTATGCCACTGTTGGAACCGTTGTCGAGTTAAACAAAACTATCATTTACGTATAAAAATACTCCTCTCGCTAAATACTCTTATTGCACCTTAAAAGTAGTTGCCCGCTCAATATCCCACCTCTCTTGCTGGAGCTTTGCGGGCGCCAAGAAAGTTTGATCTGGCGTGAGCCTGGAACGCTAGATCTAATCGATATCTAATCTGAGCTGCTCACGTGATGATCATCCTCAGACATGAATCATCATATCCGCACAGTCATTTTGCAGTCCGGGAAACGCGTCACACCGAAGCAATAAGACTGGGACATTGTTGAATTGCAGGACGGGTGTGGGATGTGTAGGAAGTTGGGGAGTAGGTACGGGGGCGGTGGTTGCATAGAAAGTGAGCATTGTTTTTTGGAAGTTGCTTAACCGAGCAGTAGCAATTTCTTCTTGAGCAGCAGCTTCTTCAATAGGAAGGCCTGTGGATCCTGAACGTTCAGCGTTTCATCCGCAGCTCCATCGTCACCGAAGATACCCTCGTCGTGCACTGCAGGGATAGCCGACACCAGGGCGAAGGCCAGCACGAACAGGCAGATGGTCTGTGGATGAGGGAAGCATTTGACGGTAACATTAGCGAGACGAATAACTTGATTCGGCAACCATTCGGCGGCGTCAATTGATTTGGTAAAATAGAGAAAAAAAATCCAGTTCCTTATTGGTGGAACTGACATGCATGCTACAAACGATTATTTAAAAACCAAAACAGATCCATACGCTTTCGGCTATTTCGGCAAATAAAACCACGTTTATGGACATTAATGCCGGACTACTTAAGAAACTAACGAAGGTGGCGGGGCCGTTAAAATCCTTCATCTTGCACTGAAAATACGTCTTCCAATGTCATTCCATTTGACACTCCACACGGTCACACCTCGATGGTTAGTGATTTAGGACGGATATCAGTGCAAAGCTGCCACAAAAACACTGTGCCCCGTTTGTTCTTTGTCTGCAATGTGTAACAATGTTTCCCGCTGTTAGTTATATTTCATAAAACGTGCTTATGATGCGGAAGGAACTGTTGCGCCAAGAACTATTGTGTCACTATCATCACTTATATCACACCACTTAGCGTATGTTTAGGGGTCGGAATCACTGCGAGTAGTAACGTACCATGATCAAGAATTTCATTTTTGGGCGTTGGTTTTTTGGTGTTGATTTGGACACTTTCAAAAAGGGACGAATCCGCGTCGAAGAACTGTCTACTGTTCGGTGAGCTGAACACAACTTGATGCTGATCGGCAGTCTGCCGGCCACTTTTATATGATTCCCAAACCAACGTCGCCGAAGCCGGAGCCCCACAACGGACGTGGTGAATCTCTGTTTGCCTTTGTTTTGCTACGCGACGATCGTCGTCACCTCCAACCCCGTACAGATCAACCGGTCCGTAGTTCCGCGTACACGAACGCATCGTCCTCTCACTTGCTCGCACTCAGCGCAACCTGCCTCCACCTGTGTAGTTCCTTTTTTTACGCACTGCCGTTCGCGGTGCTCAGTCCATCGCGATCGAGAGAGCCCGCGCGCAGGTTACGACGGCGAGGAGGATCCTCACCAATCGGCAGGGGGCGGTTCGGGTTTGTTTGTGCTGCCCTAGGATTGTAGAGCCTAGCTCACATACGGTGGGATACTTCTTACGGGTGTGGTATGGAACGATTCCGCAATACCCATTGGCTGCTAAACCCAATGCCAAGGGTGTCTTCCAACATCCGAATGTTGCTGCTGATAACGGCGCGTTTTCTTTAACATTTTGTAAGCTTCCCCCTTTGCACAACCTTTCCACACTTATCGCTGTGCAGCTTACGTTGGGTGGGGTTCGGTTCGGCTTCATTCGTCGTCGACGTTGTTGCCTCGGTGCGAGGCGTTAAAAAGTGACCATCCGCAATGACCTTGCTGGGGATGGGAGCCGGTCTGTAGGGCCTTCAACATTAAGAAGCTTCCAGTTGACCTGCGGTACAAAGCGTTTACAGGTGCGCAAAAGCGTTTTACAATCGTTTCTCTCCCATCTGCCGATCGATCAGTCATCGAAACCGCGGCGGCAGTGAGAGTGGCACATTTATCATTCTCTTGCTATTCAGCTGATCGATGAGGTTTTGTTGCGCGATCGGGTTTTATGCAAAACGTGTCACGAGTTGATCCGATGAATCTATGGTGAACCTGTGTCGTCAGCGGGCGTTGCTTGATAATTCGTACCAGCCATCTATTCTGTGACTCCTTTTTGCATACTAAAATACGTAGACGAAGCTCCTACACGGATAATTTTTATTGCAGCATGTAGCACTCTAACAATCATACCAGGAAGATGTCATTTTCACAAATGAAACAGCACATAAGGAAACATCTCACGACTCCCGATCGTTCGTGCAAAATGATCCCGCGCGGTCTTCCGGGATTGCGATCGGGATTGCTTATTTAAATGCACACAGAACGAGTGACCAACGCAACGAGAGACGTTCTGGTGATTGGATAAAGTTTCAACATAGCTCAGTGAAATGCAAATTTAAATTCTGTGTGTAGTCGGTTTTGTTTCATCCCGTCCGGTTACTGGGCGCGACAGGGTGGATCAGAATTTTTGGGCCAGTTTAAAACAATACAAACGGTTTCCTCTCCGGTCAATATTTGTTGACAAACATTGCCGACGGATGGGGATAATGGTGAGTACAGTTTCTTCAAGCAGAATACGGTAGGAACTTTTCTATTATATGGCACCTGTTTAGATTATTTACGAGGCCGAGTAGAAGAATTTCGCAATTTCATATCTCTCTTTCAGTACTCACCTGTTTGTATTTGTGGCAAGAAAATATGGTCGAGTTCTAAAACAATGATACTTACTTACTTATCAGGCGCTACAACCGCTTCGCGGTCTTGGCCTGCTGCAACAATCCTCGATACCGCTCACGGTCTAGCGCCGTCGTCTGCCAATCCATTATCCCGGCCGTTCTGGCGGACGCATCAACGCCATCACTCCATCTCAGTTTGGGCCTACCACGCCTCCTCTGTCCATGTGGACGGTCTAAAAGGACTTTACGGGCTGGGTCGTCCGGTGCCATTCTCATGACATGACCAGCCAAAAACAATGATAACTATTTATTATTCTTTTATTTTTATTGATGAGTTTCGTTTGTTTATTTGAGTGTTGTTTTTTCCATATCAAGTTAATGTATTAAAATGAAACAAAATTTAACAACTATCTCATATAGGTTATTAAGTGACCATATAACATCATTAGTAAGTAATTAGCAAAATATGATAAATTATAAAATCTTGAATGAGTTTGTCTTGATCCAGTAAATGAAGAATATATTTTCCAGCAAGATGTTATAAAAAATCCGGCGCAAAAAAATCATAAAACACTCCAATAAAGCGCATTTTCTGTCATAAACTTTGAACAACAACCAGCGTTGGGTGTAGTAATTGTGTTTCCCATTCAGGTGGCAAGGTTTTCTTCTTGCGTGTTTTTGTTGTTGGCTTTTTGACAAATGAATCAGTTCGTTTCATTACTATCATTTCCCGTTTTGTGGCGGCTGCTCGCGTCAGTAAACAAACGACTTCAATGCCGGAAAGCAACGAACCTCCTCCCCACCCTCCTTACCACTCGGAAGCAAACGGTTGGTACTTTACCACTTTTGATAGAGCAGGCCAGAGTACCCGATCACATTGAGCATCATCGAGGGTCATTAGAAAAACTTACACAAAGTGTGAAAAAAAACTTCCGCCAAAAGTAATTCCCATGTATAAGGAAACGCCAAACCGTGTGTGCGATATGCAGTGTTGATGTTTGTGTGTGTGTGTGTGTGTGTGTATGTGCGATTGTATTTAGCTTCTTTTTTTGTTGGATGTCATGTCCCATGGCATCTCTTTGCTTGCGTAAATGCTGCTATTATTCCTACGTGTGTTTCGTTTTGCTATTTGAGCAATGGATAAATGAAAATATTTTATTCACACATGCCCATATCATGCGAGAATGTTGCTGTATCATGCAGCTTCACCATGTGTAAGTAAGATTCTGTGGATCGCGACTTGTCATTGGCCAATAATTGTATCACTGGAAGGATGATCATCGTTTCCGTTTCTCTGCACTGTTAATGTGTTGCAGGATGGAATGGATGGACTATTTCGTTTGCAAGAAAGTGATTGTTTCCGGGCTATAGTAACTTAGCTCAGACTTAATCATTCTTCAACCAATCCATGAATACATGAGTCGGAATAAATTAAATCTTTGCCGGTTTTCATTTTCAAGGTTTCGCGTACGAAGGGGACACTCAATAGTAGTGAAACGATTAGGTAAAAACATGTAAAGCTTGATTTGTGAAATGAAAAACAATGTTTAGTAATTGAATAATCACATTTATGCCTCACTATATAATACTGAAAGTGGGTAGCCGTTAAACTTCAGGCGGTGGCATAAGGATACAGCAGCGAGTTGAACGTAGAGCGCAGATCTAGTAGGTTATGATTGATTATGGAGATTGTGCCGACACGTGCGTGTGACAGTTAACGTTACCATGGGGATGATTCAGTGTTCCATACAGCCCAGAGTGAAACAGTACGTGCTTCGCGTATGCGTAACGTAACAGCCATAAAACGCGGCTGATGGTGCCTCATGAGTGATATCGATTCTAAAACGAACTGGACAACCCGTATCAAGGCTATCTTACGGCCCAAAACGTAAACAAAGCGCTTCGACAAAAATAGAGAAAGTGTTTTTGGCAACTCAAAGTAATATGCGTGTCAACATACCAAATCTAGAGTTTTCTACACGTCTAAGACAAAAGTAATAAAACTGTTAAAACCCAAAACTAGGTCTACATGTTTGACCGTTACCCAATTATATTACCGACCGACCCTAAACTCATTAGCATACATCTAAAGCTTTTCGGCTTCTCTTGATCAACGCCCCACAAGTCGCTGAACTGATTCGAGGCCATTTTATTGCAACATCATTGATAATGACCTTCGGCCGCAGACAAACTTACACGAAACGCACATGGTTTTGCTCTCGATGCTGGGAAGGGTGCTAGACCGGGTCACATCACTAATCAGTCACCTCCGTTAATTTACAAGCAGCTGTGAAGTATGGAAATTTCTTATGCAAATGAAATCGAAAGTGCGTCGGCTAGAGATGGCTACTTTTTGGGCCGGCAACTCGGTTCCAGTTAACTATCATCGCCCCGCCCCGAGAAGCAAAGGTAGGCGTTTGTTTAAAGGGCACATCGATAACCATTGGCATTGACCACCAGCGATGAAACTGGACCCTCTTGGACAGTTTGTCAGATTATGAATGAAAATTGGGCGATTAAATATATCAGCGACAGTATTGTGAAAGTACTGCAGATAGCTTCAGCGTCGGTGGGTAGCGTTTAACGTAGCATCGTGCACTTTGAATGTGTTGCATCAAAGAGGTTTCAGTTTAAATGAAACTCTGACTGTAAACGCATCTGAACCAGCTGAAATTTAGCATGAATTACAAAATCAGACTAGAAGCTAGTATATGTCTTTTGAAAATGTTTTGTATATTGTATATTGGGTAACAGGACATTGTCTATCTTTAACACTGAAATAATAGTGCCTGTTAATAACCTTCATGGTTCGATGCTAGGAATAAAACTAGCTGTTGCAACTGATTACAAGAAAGATGACTAAAAATTGAAGCGAATTTTCCTTGGGAGGCAAGGAAACAAGGTGCTCCAAGCTCGTATGAATGGAATTAAACTTAAGCTCTATACTATACTATAAGACTGAATGCATAATTTTAGGGGTTCGTCACATACCGTAGATCGGACACAGGGATCTATGATGGCTTATGGCTCATTGACTTCAATTTATTAGCTCATGTCACCGATGCTCCTAGAATGTAAACAAACGAGTTTAAAAAAAATAGTAACTAGTTTATATTGTCTCGATGTGCATTTTACATACACTGTTTTATAGCCTTATGGGTTAGTTTGTTAACAAACCTAGGGAATTCTCTTACTTATGCTAATTTTTAAACTTTAAACTTTAAACAGGTAAGAGGAGGGATGTGAGAAGTTAAGGTTATGGTTTGGGACACTCGTCAGTATGCTTCAATCATTAGATATCCTTAGATGGCGGATCAACCTAGGTGCGGAGGGAGCGGCCGCTCGGGGCCTCGTTGGTTAGGGGGGAGGGAGGCGACTCTATTACCAAGCAATGGGAGGCGACTCTATTAAAACGTTAGTATTCAGAAGCCTGTAAATTATCATCCGACCTAACGTTTTAGTTGAGGTGCTGGATGACGGCTGATACGCCAGATGCTGGATCACCGTCCGAGATGCAGCCAATATGCAAGGGGATTCCCAGCACAAACAATGTATTGAATTCCAATGATCGATCACCCTTGCTTAGCAACGTGAAGGCGGAAACGAGAAGTTTAAACACATTTCGATTGGGTTGGAGAGTCAATTGGGACAATGATATTAACCCTCCCCCAGACCCATCCCCATAAAGGTTAAGGTTTAAAATTGGCCGTAAACTAGACGTGTTTGATATGTTTGGTTATGCTTAATAAAGCCAAGTATTTGAAGTTTCTGAATCTAAACATGCCAGAGCAGTAGGACACATCATGTATATTTTTTTTCAATTGAGGAACTCATCACCTGTTTAACGTGTATTTACTATACGTTACGCACACACCATTGTACCCATATGTGTTAGATTAAGTAGTATTTTAGGAGAAATATAGAGTCAGTCTCTGTTTACCACTCGAGCTGGATGGACGTTGTCTACCGTTAATCATAACTTATATAATGATTCAATTTTGACTGGAGATGTTGACAATAAATCAATAAAAAAGTTTGGAAAGTCAAAGTGATTTAGTGAGCTAATGGCCAGTTCCTTGGAAAGAATAACAACAACACGCAACATCAGTGTACTAGTCCTATGGTTTTTCAGTCAGATTTTTGGCGGCCTTGAACGCAGTTGACTTTTTTTAATTAATCTTATCCAAAACAAGGGACAATACGGCGTTAAGCCGTCATTATGGAACAAATAATTATCCAAAAAAACGGTTAAACCCAACAGTAACGAGACAACTTATTTGAATATCTTCTTCTTTCTTGGCCTAACGACCTCTTAGGTCATGCTTGCCATTTTTTTTTGGCTTACTAGACTTATTGTTACCGCATAGTTGGATAGTCAATCCTTACTATGGGGGAACGGCCCAGATGAGACTTGAACCCCGGTACTGCCGTGTGAAGACCGGCGCCGCTGTCGCCTCTACCACCGGGCCACCCCAACCCGGGGAACGGTGGGGATATATGAAATTTGATTTAAACGACGATAAATGTTTGGGTAAATCGAAGCACACAGGGTCATCTAGTTAGTCACATCATCAATAAGGTTTGTTGTTTACCCCTTCGCATGATCGTGGTTTGAAAAGGTACCTTTAGCTGACAGACAGTTCACCAAGGTATCAAAACGGGTATCAAATCATCTCAAAACTTAGAACTTTCAAAAGAGTTTTGTTATACGATACTATAGTATATTTGTAAAAGTACATACCCCCCTATACTTAAATTAAAATAGCAACACTTCCAGGCCGTTCTACATGAATATAAAAAAAAAATACTTAATTAAAAATGCATTACAAAGTAGAAAAGATTTTTTGGAAAGTGTAACAAAAACATCATGGGGCGGCCCGGTGGTGTATACGATAGCGGCGCCGGCCTTCACACGGCAGGACCGGGGTTCGAATCCCGGCGGACCACCTGCCCGTACGCAGGACTGACTATCCAGCTACGGGTAAAAACTAAGTCACAGAGAGCTAGCAATAGCAGGCCAAGACCTCACGAGGTTGAGTGCCAAGGAAGAAGAAGAACAAAAACATCTTTGATTAAAAACTACATAATTAAGCGTTAAGAAGTGCGTGCAGAAGTGTTTGGCGCAAGTCAGCATGGAGCCGCCACCGGCTTAGATCTTGGTGGTAGTAGCACCATCAGGGAGGCCCGGTGGTATATACGATAGCGGCGCTGGTCTTTACACGACAGGACCGGGTTTCAAATCCCGTCCGGACCGCCTCCCCGTATCCAGCTACGGGTGTAACCAAGTCAAAGAAAGCGAGAAATAGCAGGCCAAGACCTGTTTCTACTCAGGTTGTAGAGCCAGAGAAGAAGAAGAAGAAGTTATGAGTTTGATACTTATCGGAACTTGATAGTGAACACTCAAAACTGTCATGTGCATGTAGTTATTTACAGTTTCATTACTCAAATTTTTCTTTGTGATTCGAGTTTTGGAGAAGGATGTGTAGAGAAATTTCTGATGTCCCATCAACTGAAAAGTGGAACAAAAACGAGATGTTCTGATGATGGCGATGACAATGGTAGAAACTGACTGATTGTTGCCAACTGTATGTGCCAAATGAGCAAGTAGGAAGATAAGCTGTAGCTTTCAATAATAGCTTAATTAAATCTGTTTCGCATACACTTTATAAGAACGTAAAGCAAACGCTAACAACATAAAATTTTATATTTAAAAAAAGTGTAAAGGTAGGCGATATTGTAAATAAAACAACAAAAAAAAAGAGCAGTATCAAGCTTAGGTTCTACGTGCACTAGAAGGATGACATGTTGCTTCGAAATGGAAGTGCTTCTTCGCGTACGATGTATTGAGCGACACTAGAAAAGAGTTGATGTATGGCTTTTGAAGAACTTGTACCACCAAACGGAACGTTTCCATCTCGAACACAGCTCCTGGCATGGAAACTACACGGAACGGAGCATTTAACCAAGGAAGAGCAGTTTCTTCAACTTCTTAAGCTTCAGGAAGGCCTGCGGGTCTTGGGGGTTGAAACTGTCCACTTCCGCCTCGTACACGTCGCCCCCGAGGATGGATTCATCATTCACGGCAGGCAGCGCGGAAACGAGCGATACAGCCAGAACGAACAGGGCAAAGGACTGTTTTGACGGAGAGCGAAGATAAACGCGATTAGAATCAATTTTCGGTTCGCCTTCATTGTCGGACTCGTCGGACTTACCACAATCAGGAGCTTCATCGTTGGTCTAGTTTGGGCTGACTGGTAACTGGTGTTAGGGTGGAGCTTGCCGGAGCTTGCGGATGATGATCGCACGATGCACTAAGTACTGTGAATGATGCAGTACGTCCAATTGTCGATGGCTTTATATACACCTAAGAGTGAAATTGTTTGATCACAGCTTTGTCACGGTGTGTCGTTCGCACGGAACCGTTATGCTAAACGTAAATAAAGCTTACGAAAATGTGGTATCTGCCAGACCG
This sequence comes from Anopheles maculatus, assembly GCA_002091835.1. Taxonomy (NCBI): domain Eukaryota; kingdom Metazoa; phylum Arthropoda; class Insecta; order Diptera; family Culicidae; genus Anopheles; species Anopheles maculatus. The sequence continues at coordinate 38,673 of LULA01014183.1, forward strand.
GGTCACCTGCAACCGAGGGAAGCACTTGAGCTGAAATCCATCGTTTTCATCTAGCGCTTAGTCGGCGCCCGGTTCGGTTTGGGTGGCACCCTTACCCCGGCCACATCGCCCCATAACGCTCGGAAGTACAGATACAGTCGGTTACCATTTTTTACATCGAGGGTGGGTGCGAGCGAGCGTTAATTGCGATTAATCACCCATTAGCACGGTGTTAACGTGGTTAGTTTAAAATATAGTTAAATTATTGCAACACAACAAATGAATGTGTACGAGCGAAGAAAATAAAACATATTTTAAAGGTAATTAAATACTAAAATTTGCTAGAAAACATCGAAAACATTGCCTCAATTCTTTTATATACGTATTCAGAGCAATCATGATGAACACCGAAACTAGCGCCTCATACTAACAACATAAACGGAGCATGTGAAACGATTGATCATGCAACATACACATCCCTTGACGCAATATGCATACATTTTCACTTTCAATTGAGTGTTGGAGTGCCATATATGATTGCCACAGTGATAATTTCTCGCAAACGCATCATCCTGCCACTATTCGCCCGGCACTGTGCCTGTATTGCTCTCCAACCGTTGCAGCCAGTTTTCGTCAATTGTGATGATTGCGTTACTGTAGGCCAACATAACCATTTGTAATAAATATAGCCGATCCCCCCAAAAACCTCATCTGCCTTTAACCCGTCTCGTATCACATTGCAAATGGTTTGCGGGTTGTGGGATATGTACGGGCATGGAGTTAGTGCAATGTATGAATGGGATGGCACTGTTTGCCTTTAGCATTTGCGTCCCTCAAACATGTGTTGACAATCGGCCGCCAGTCGGACAGTCGCGTCACCCAACGTGATGTAAAACTTATCGAATCGATCGTTGATCTTTGCAGCACAACACACAAAAACACACACACACACATACTCACACAGAACGGTGTGAAAGCGATACCCAGCTAAGCGAATGTGGTTCGAAAATGTGTTTAATTACTGCAACCTTAACCATTTCCTTCTGCATCGGTTTTAACCTCGCCTAATCGAGCAGTTCAGCCTTAATCCTTAATTTCATTGCAATCATTGGACAGTAAAATAGTTTGTTTGTCCTCTGCATGTGTGTGTGTGTGTGTGGGTAATGGAGTTAATTTTATTATCAAACGGTGCAATTAAAATGTGCCGAAAATTGATTCCTCATTCACCATTAAATGGATTAGCACGCTTGCTGGTGCCACTGTTGCCCAAATTATAATATGTTAATGTTCCACTGAGCTGTCATTGGTTTGACTGTCTCGGCAATCGAAACACAGAGACTTCCTGTTATGATGAATAGCGGTACCTTGGGGCTGTGGGGATAACCTTCACAAATCGCAAACCGTTGTTATAATGGCGTAGCTGAAAACAAAAAAAAAATCAAAACAACCCTGTTGTGGCACAGATGATCGATGAACAATCGCATCATTCATTTTTAACAAAACAAACTTCGTGGCAAAATGAATGTCAAAACTTTAAACTGTTTTGAAATCGAACAGATGTTGCAGGTCGGGTTTGCTTTGATTTTGATAAAAAATAAAAAAATAAAAACATTTATAAAATTCCCTACTTTTACATACAAACTGGCACGCACAAATGAATCTTCAAAATAGATAATGGTATAGAAGGTCTATACAAGCTCAAGGTTCAATGGTTTAGGTCTATTTAACTGTTGAAAGCTTGCCGGATACTAGTATTTCCATGACATTTGCCCCTTCCAATCAGTGATGCTATTTGCTTACTTTTGAAGATTTCTGTGCTGAATATTCTAGCTTGATCCGAGCCCAATGTATATCATATAATATAATAATCACATAACAGTTAACACACTAATTAACACATAACAATTATCTCTATCACCTTGACCGTAATAGAGCTGCTAAATGTTTTCACGAACCGTCAATTCGGCATTGTAAATTCTGGAATTTGGAATCGTAAATTTTTTAATGTATCTTGAACAAGGCTTAATCTAAATGTTTAATTGGACCAGGTCGCTTTGTTTACGGTTATTTGTATTTACGGATGTCTTAAATTTGTATTTATTTTGCTTAAAAACAACAACATGTAACAAGAAAGAAGCACTGCTAATTCAATCTATTATCATTAGTGTTAAACAAGGCTATAACCTATAATTTATTACTAGTTTGCTTATAGATTTAGTTATAGCTATAAAATGTCTAAATTATGCCTTTATGAGAGTAATGATCGATTGACTGTGTAAAATACTGCAAGGTATTTTAAACTCGTTATAAGAAGGTTTAAGGTAATTTAAAAGTGACTAATAACAGTAGCCTAATTGGAACTGTCATTTGGACGATTTGTCATTATAAATGAGACGTGAATACCATGACATTCAACTATAGAATTGCATTACATCGAGGCGAGTTCCGGAATGGATAGCAAAACAGTCGCCAATCCTTGAAGATCGCTGTATCCACAATTGGATTCTGAAGAAACAAGTTTCCCAACCGAATCTTGCTTTGTTCATTTTTCACCACCGATCGTCATCCTTATATCATCTTGAATGCTTCAAAGCACCGGGAAAACCTTTCCTACAGGTGTTTGCCATCTTCCGGGATCAACGACTTGTCAGCTGTTTTGTGTACAGTAAACTTCTCGAAGAAGCAGGACCTCAGTTGCACAGGAAGACAGAATATTTGAACTCTATCCCTATCTGTGGTATAAACCGCGAAGTGTATTATTATCGTTCTCCTTTACAACAAGGGTGTTGCCAGCCTAGGTTTACATCGTTCCTTCGTCCGCCTTATCCGTCGTCCGTACCTGACTGGTTTTTTTCCTGCAGTCGGCGAGTTTGTTGGTTGGTGGAAATGGTAAGTTGATCGACAACGGGTCAAAACAGTTCAACGGTTCAAGGTTTAAAAATTTCTCTTTGCTTGGTTGTTCCATTCCTGGTCATCTGTGTTTCGCGCTTGCATAGCAACATGCGCAATGCACGTAGGATGTTGATAAGCAAGTTAATTAAATCCAGCAGTTACTTCTGGCACAGGATGTAAATGGGTTGGTGCGTGAGTTGTTCGGGTGTACTAGTGTTGTGTACATTTCTGAGCTAGAGTCTATCTGACCGTAGATAGTCTTAAGAATGTCACTATTAAGAATTCTACAGATGATTACTGTAAGCTTAAAATATTTTCTGACGCAATCAACAATTTAACATTTCGCTGTTAAGTTTATAAACATTTGCAATACTCTGTGGTTTTATTAACTGTATGTAGAACTAAGAACTAACTCACTATTAATTTATCGCAAGTTTCCGCAAACTAGTTTGCTTAATTTCCTTGTGAGTTGGTTATTTTTTTCCTCCATTTTGCCACCGAAGCACCAGTACCACTAGTGCTCCGTGGCGTCATCTGCAATCGGTCCTGCATATCAATAAGACTAAATGCACATAACCCTTTTACCCGTAGTGACCTACATTGGGGCCGATGGGCAGCATGATGGGTCCTGATGGGTTTGGTTAACATCAACACCGAAAAACGAAAAACCCCAAAAGCGAAACATGCAAGATAATTGTCGGATATATTTCGATTTCTCCGCCTCGTACAGCACAAACTGGTCAGTGCAGTGTGTCGACCGACCTTGGTCCGGATAGCATAGACTGGCGAAATTGGATGTTGGATGCTTTTCTTTGTATGTTCGGCACCGGATGATAACATCTTACGCAACTACTTTTTTGTGGAACTGATTCATTATTAAACAATATTGCCAAGCACCACCTCCGAACGAGTGAAATCAGTTAACGAGATTCAGGTCATTGTACTGCTGCACTGCCGAAGATCAGGTGGATTTAACTGAAAATGTCAATGAGCAGGTAATTAGAAATGGGAGAAAAACCTGTCGAGAGTAACAACGTCATTTAAAGAATGAGGAAACGAAAGGTTGTTGGTATAGATAAAATACACCTTCTCTTTGTTGTAATTTGAATTTGAAAAACTGCAATCCTTTTTATGGTTTCAAGTACATGACAGCTTTAGTTGGCTCAGTGTACTGCAGTTATCATGTCCTAAACGCAAAGAAGAAATTTAGGAAAAAGAAGCATTAGAACGTTATAATATTACAAATATTATACATATATTACATTACATCAACGTTCGACACACTTTTACCGGAAATGGCTATACCCCTAGCTGCAGAATCTTGTTAGATTTTTCGTTTAGAATCTAACTTCAAATTGAAGTATCCTGCTGTACATGTCATTGTTTATACATAGCAAAGTTTAAGAGACTTGCTTATTAAAAGATTCTTTAAGCTTTAGTGTGCACGAGTAAACATTAGCAACACTATTAACAAGACTGTAAATCATTTTCGACAAAGAGCAATATTAAAAAAAGACAAAGATCCGCACTATGTCAACCACCTCATACACACAATCCAGCCTTCAGACAATACCTATTGGAATGTACGATTACTCAAATCGGCGGCTAGTATGGTATGTCTTTCACACTTAGTACAGTATGTACACATCTCTCCACTATATGCTGATATGTACTTGTACAACTACAAAGAAGTAAACTTTATGGCAATATTTGTTATTCTGTTCGTTTCTCTAAAAACCGTGAAGATATCTACTAAATGTAAACTTAGTTGTGTACATTATTACAACCTTAATGCCACATTACTTTTGATGAGCGCTTAAACAACTTCGTTACGCGCGGTGTTCAGTAATTCAATAGGAAAAATAAATATTCCCAATAAAATTTTACACTGATCAAAAACAAAACAAAAATTCCAGAACTTATACTTCAAATGGGTCGCTTTTATGTTTATGTCACCAATCATGGTATTATGGAAACACTTATGGTAAAGTTAGTATGCTGTCAAATTTTTTTAGCAAAAAGCTAAACTAGTCTTTCAAGGGCGGCCCGGTGGTGTATACGATAGCGGCGCCGGTCTTCACACGACAGGACCGGGGTTCGAATCCCGGCGGACCGCCTCCCCGTACGCAGGACTGACTATCCAGCTTCGGGTACAACTTAGTCACAGAAAGCTAGCAATAGCTGGCAGGCCAAGACCTCACGAAGTTGTAGTGCCAAGGAAGAAGAAGAAGTCTTTCAAGGTTTTTGGTCTAGCTAGTAATTTAGCAGACATGCTTCATAAATGGGATACTAAACGGCAAACACGCCCTGTCATTCTGTCAACATTTTATGGGATTTGATTGAAAACCATCAAAGTACATTTAACGTTAAGCATATCTCAGTAAATCAATCCGAAGCGAAGTAAATCCCCTTAAGAAAACGCGCAACTATAGATAAAATCGAACGCTTGATTGATCGCAACCCTATCAGCTTGTAATAGAGACTCCATACTAAAGACAGTATGAGCTTTTAGCTTTGGCAAGCCCTTTACTCATTTTCAACCCAATCGCTGTCCCTTGGTCGATCTTCACCTGCATGACGAAATCGGTCGCTAACATACGCTCTCATATTCCAGCCAAAATAAATACAAATTTAAGATATCCGCAAATACAAATAACCGTAAACAAAGCGACCTGGTCCAATTAAACATTTAGATTAAGCCTTGTTCAAGATACATTAAAAAATTTACGATTCCAAATTCCAGAATTTACAATGCCGAATTGACGGTTCGTGAAAACATTTAGCAGCTCTATTACGGTCAAGGTGATAGAGATAATTGTTATGTGTTAATTAGTGTGTTAACTGTTATGTGATTATTATATTATATGATATACATTGGGCTCGGATCAAGCTAGAATATTCAGCACAGAAATCTTCAAAAGTAAGCAAATAGCATCACTGATTGGAAGGGGCAAATGTCATGGAAATACTAGTATCCGGCAAGCTTTCAACAGTTAAATAGACCTAAACCATTGAACCTTGAGCTTGTATAGACCTTCTATACCATTATCTATTTTGAAGATTCATTTGTGCGTGCCAGTTTGTATGTAAAAGTAGGGAATTTTATAAATGTTTTTATTTTTTTATTTTTTATCAAAATCAAAGCAAACCCGACCTGCAACATCTGTTCGATTTCAAAACAGTTTAAAGTTTTGACATTCATTTTACCACGAAGTTTGTTTTGTTAAAAATGAATGATGCGATTGTTCATCGATCATCTGTGCCACAACAGGGTTGTTTTGATTTTTTTTTTGTTTTCAGCTACGCCATTATAACAACGGTTTGCGATTTGTGAAGGTTATCCCCACAGCCCCAAGGTACCGCTATTCATCATAACAGGAAGTCTCTGTGTTTCGATTGCCGAGACAGTCAAACCAATGACAGCTCAGTGGAACATTAACATATTATAATTTGGGCAACAGTGGCACCAGCAAGCGTGCTAATCCATTTAATGGTGAATGAGAAATCAATTTTCGGCACATTTTAATTGCACCGTTTGATAATAAAATTAACTCCATTACCCACACACACACACACACATGCAGAGGACAAACAAACTATTTTACTGTCCAATGATTGCAATGAAATTAAGGATTAAGGCTGAACTGCTCGATTAGGCGAGGTTAAAACCGATGCAGAAGGAAATGGTTAAGGTTGCAGTAATTAAACACATTTTCGAACCACATTCGCTTAGCTGGGTATCGCTTTCACACCGTTCTGTGTGAGTATGTGTGTGTGTGTGTGTTTTTTTGTGTGTTGTGCTGCAAAGATCAACGATCGATTCGATAAGTTTTACATCACGTTGGGTGACGCGACTGCCCGACTGGCGGCCGATTGTCAACACATGTTTGAGGGACGCAAATGCTAAAGGCAAACAGTGCCATCCCATTCATACATTGCACTAACTCCATGCCCGTACATATCCCACAACCCGCAAACCATTTGCAATGTGATACGAGACGGGTTAAAGGCAGATGAGGTTTTTGGGGGGATCGGCTATATTTATTACAAATGGTTATGTTGGCCTACAGTAACGCAATCATCACAATTGACGAAAACTGGCTGCAACGGTTGGAGAGCAATACAGGCACAGTGCCGGGCGAATAGTGGCAGGATGATGCGTTTGCGAGAAATTATCACTGTGGCAATCATATATGGCACTCCAACACTCAATTGAAAGTGAAAATGTATGCATATTGCGTCAAGGGATGTGTATGTTGCATGATCAATCGTTTCACATGCTCCGTTTATGTTGTTAGTATGAGGCGCTAGTTTCGGTGTTCATCATGATTGCTCTGAATACGTATATAAAAGAATTGAGGCAATGTTTTCGATGTTTTCTAGCAAATTTTAGTATTTAATTACCTTTAAAATATGTTTTATTTTCTTCGCTCGTACACATTCATTTGTTGTGTTGCAATAATTTAACTATATTTTAAACTAACCACGTTAACACCGTGCTAATGGGTGATTAATCGCAATTAACGCTCGCTCGCACCCACCCTCGATGTAAAAAATGGTAACCGACTGTATCTGTACTTCCGAGCGTTATGGGGCGATGTGGCCGGGGTAAGGGTGCCACCCAAACCGAACCGGGCGCCGACTAAGCGCTAGATGAAAACGATGGATTTCAGCTCAAGTGCTTCCCTCGGTTGCAGGTGACCCGGTCTGGCAGATACCACATTTTCGTAAGCTTTATTTACGTTTAGCATAACGGCTCCGTGCGAACGACACACCGTGACAAAGCTGTGATCAAACAATTTCACTCTTAGGTGTATATAAAGCCATCGACAATTGGACGTACTGCATCATTCACAGTACTTAGTGCATCGTGCGATCATCATCCGCAAGCTCCGGCAAGCTCCACCCTAACACCAGTTACCAGTCAGCCCAAACTAGACCAACGATGAAGCTCCTGATTGTGGTAAGTCCGACGAGTCCGGCAATGATGGCGAACCGAAAATTGATTCTAATCGCGTTTATCTTCGCTCTCCGTCAAAACAGTCCTTTGCCCTGTTCGTTCTGGCTGTATCGCTCGTTTCCGCGCTGCCTGCCGTGAATGATGAATCCATCCTCGGGGGCGACGTGTACGAGGCGGAAGTGGACAGTTTCAACCCCCAAGACCCGCAGGCCTTCCTGAAGCTTAAGAAGTTGAAGAAACTGCTCTTCCTTGGTTAAATGCTCCGTTCCGTGTAGTTTCCATGCCAGGAGCTGTGTTCGAGATGGAAACGTTCCGTTTGGTGGTACAAGTTCTTCAAAAGCCATACATCAACTCTTTTCTAGTGTCGCTCAATACATCGTACGCGAAGAAGCACTTCCATTTCGAAGCAACATGTCATCCTTCTAGTGCACGTAGAACCTAAGCTTGATACTGCTCTTTTTTTTTGTTGTTTTATTTACAATATCGCCCACCTTTACACTTTTTTTAAATATAAAATTTTATGTTGTTAGCGTTTGCTTTACGTTCTTATAAAGTGTATGCGAAACAGATTTAATTAAGCTATTATTGAAAGCTACAGCTTATCTTCCTACTTGCTCATTTGGCACATACAGTTGGCAACAATCAGTCAGTTTCTACCATTGTCATCGCCATCATCAGAACATCTCGTTTTTGTTCCACTTTTCAGTTGATGGGACATCAGAAATTTCTCTACACATCCTTCTCCAAAACTCGAATCACAAAGAAAAATTTGAGTAATGAAACTGTAAATAACTACATGCACATGACAGTTTTGAGTGTTCACTATCAAGTTCCGATAAGTATCAAACTCATAACTTCTTCTTCTTCTTCTCTGGCTCTACAACCTGAGTAGAAACAGGTCTTGGCCTGCTATTTCTCGCTTTCTTTGACTTGGTTACACCCGTAGCTGGATACGGGGAGGCGGTCCGGACGGGATTTGAAACCCGGTCCTGTCGTGTAAAGACCAGCGCCGCTATCGTATATACCACCGGGCCTCCCTGATGGTGCTACTACCACCAAGATCTAAGCCGGTGGCGGCTCCATGCTGACTTGCGCCAAACACTTCTGCACGCACTTCTTAACGCTTAATTATGTAGTTTTTAATCAAAGATGTTTTTGTTCTTCTTCTTCCTTGGCACTCAACCTCGTGAGGTCTTGGCCTGCTATTGCTAGCTCTCTGTGACTTAGTTTTTACCCGTAGCTGGATAGTCAGTCCTGCGTACGGGCAGGTGGTCCGCCGGGATTCGAACCCCGGTCCTGCCGTGTGAAGGCCGGCGCCGCTATCGTATACACCACCGGGCCGCCCCATGATGTTTTTGTTACACTTTCCAAAAAATCTTTTCTACTTTGTAATGCATTTTTAATTAAGTATTTTTTTTTTATATTCATGTAGAACGGCCTGGAAGTGTTGCTATTTTAATTTAAGTATAGGGGGGTATGTACTTTTACAAATATACTATAGTATCGTATAACAAAACTCTTTTGAAAGTTCTAAGTTTTGAGATGATTTGATACCCGTTTTGATACCTTGGTGAACTGTCTGTCAGCTAAAGGTACCTTTTCAAACCACGATCATGCGAAGGGGTAAACAACAAACCTTATTGATGATGTGACTAACTAGATGACCCTGTGTGCTTCGATTTACCCAAACATTTATCGTCGTTTAAATCAAATTTCATATATCCCCACCGTTCCCCGGGTTGGGGTGGCCCGGTGGTAGAGGCGACAGCGGCGCCGGTCTTCACACGGCAGTACCGGGGTTCAAGTCTCATCTGGGCCGTTCCCCCATAGTAAGGATTGACTATCCAACTATGCGGTAACAATAAGTCTAGTAAGCCAAAAAAAAATGGCAAGCATGACCTAAGAGGTCGTTAGGCCAAGAAAGAAGAAGATATTCAAATAAGTTGTCTCGTTACTGTTGGGTTTAACCGTTTTTTTGGATAATTATTTGTTCCATAATGACGGCTTAACGCCGTATTGTCCCTTGTTTTGGATAAGATTAATTAAAAAAAGTCAACTGCGTTCAAGGCCGCCAAAAATCTGACTGAAAAACCATAGGACTAGTACACTGATGTTGCGTGTTGTTGTTATTCTTTCCAAGGAACTGGCCATTAGCTCACTAAATCACTTTGACTTTCCAAACTTTTTTATTGATTTATTGTCAACATCTCCAGTCAAAATTGAATCATTATATAAGTTATGATTAACGGTAGACAACGTCCATCCAGCTCGAGTGGTAAACAGAGACTGACTCTA
>LULA01014184.1:0-48790 GCA_002091835.1 Anopheles maculatus
AGTTTGTATTTTCTGACAGACGATTGGCCCGTTGTTGCTGTTGGCCGGTGCTTGTTCTTTCCCAAAAAAACAAAACAAAAAATATCTCTCTCACCAATCGTGTGCCAATAGCGTTCGCAAGAAACGGTACCGATGCGTACCTTTCGCCTTTGCCGTATCCGTTTGTGCCGAATGCAATTAACGATAAACAAATAATCATAAAATCACCACCACTAGCATCACCACCGATCGGCCCGGTGCTATGCGGGTCAAACGAGCGAGATGTGCATTTGTGAATGCAAATTAAAACGAGTGGATATCGTACGGTGTCCTACGTGTCACGGGTACAATCCCCGGAATACAGCCGGAGATACAGCTTCGGAAACGAATGTGTGCAACGTTGTTGTTGTCCACAAGGTACGTGGATTTTATTGTGCAGTGAGTGTGTGTTCGTTTTTTTTTTGCTTCTTTCGGTTGGAAAACTTCACACATCCGCCAGTGTGCCAGTGAGCACAGGTATACGAGGGTGGCGTCACGCAAACAACCGTGTGACAAAAGTGTACCCAAGCTTTCAAGTTCGGCACCGGAAGTACGACACATTGGTCAATCATTATGCAGAACGGAGAACACCACCGTCCGTACAGGCACCTCGCAAACTGGCCGTTGCTTCGCAATATGGGACTTCCGGTACAAGTTGAGTGATCGCAAACATTTCCGTCGCATAGTCATGGCTCAGTGATTGCAAGCACGATTCTACCAGGCGTGATGCAATTATTGCTTCTGCACTGTTAATTTTTCTTGCAGCTCGTTTGCAACCGGGTAATACGTTCATTAGCATCAAGTGGTATCGAGCACGGGTGTGATGGGTCATTCAACCACCACGAGAGGCCAACATATTTAACCTTATAAAAGGAAAAGAAATCATTTGAGGTTCAAATCCAGCAAAGCACCACTTTATCGCGACTTAATCTTATTTATTTACAGCTCTGGGTTTGGATTGTTAAAGCTAATTCAACTAACAATGTCAATCGGCTGCGTACGCTGCATCGAAACGTTTGTGAAAGCTCCGAGAAAGCCATTCCGGAGATATGTAACTGTGTAAACACAATCGTATTATTTCCGCTTTGAGGACTTGTTGTACTGTTTGGTTTTGATTCGATTATTGAGTGTTTAAATTTTCTCCGCAACGAAATAAGTTTTTCCTGCCACTCACTTGGCACCTACAAACACACACACTAGTTTCTGTTTGCTCATAATGTTGTGTGTAAGTGTGTTTGTGTGGAAAGAGAAAATTGAAACACCGCCACCGGAGGCAGCCTCTACGAACAACTCTGTTCGCACAATACAGGCACAGGCAACTCTCGAGCGGCCTCTGGCTGTTGTGGTGTTGTGTAAGACTGCAGCAAACCTAGACCCATTTCTTTTGGCATTTTGTGATGGAAACTTTTGAACGACACTTAAGGCAGAGAATTTCTTTTTCCTCCTTTTTTTTTGTGCTGTCGGTGTTATTGTTAGTGGCTTAAGATTGGCAAGGATTAGAACGGAGAAGAATCAAATCTGTGAAGTGGCACAAAATTGTTTCCCTCCAAGGGCCGAAAACGATTGTCAGTTAACTTCCGTTTGATGATGTTCGAGACCGGCCGGGAAAGGTGAAGAAAATTCTCGCCTACATTGCTTACGGCAAACTGCCCACCGCCGCTGCCCAGGGAACAGAGTGAACTTGAGTGAAGCAGTGGGAAAAGCGTCAAAATGAAACCAATAAAAGAATTTTCCTCCCATCGGAATAGTGAACTAGTTTCGTAAGATTCTTCCTGGCCCGGACTTTGGTAGCTTTAGGTCATAAGTGATTCTTTCTTTTTCGTTCTTTTCATTTTCTTCACCACTAATACACACACACATACCTTTCAGGCGACTATGCGACACAGTGTGCGTAACGTCAGTTGAAAGACTTCAAAACGCTATCATTGAAAGCGTTCGCGCTGTAAAATGCTTCGGCCACAGTGTCGTTCTCGGTTGTCGTAGAACGTTACGTGACTGGAATGAGGATGGAATCTAATGATTTTATTATTGTACCGTTTCTACCTACAAACTCACGAGCGTGGGGTAGCCGCATCTGCTCACGGGACGCTCCCCGAGGCTCTTTCGTGGTAAAGCAACAATAGCAGAAATCTAGCAAACACATACAACGCAAGCTCTTCTTCTAGGAACTTTTCTAGGTGGGAAATACGGGCGGGGGAGGACACCATAGGGTACGTAAGTAATGCGCAGCGCAGCACTGAAGGACGCAGTCCCACCACGATGAGAGGTGACATCAACGTCCCTAACAGGGTTATTCAGTGTTCTACCGAAACGAAATTGTTAGCACAAATTTGTCGCACATGCTGGCGGACAGGGGGGACACAAACATTCCGGACGCTGGTGAGAAACCAGTCAAATAATTGACTGTGAACAGGTTAGCAAATTTACAGCGTGCGCAATGGTGGTACCGAAGCACCATCGGTAAAGGTGTTTCGTTTCGGTTTTATTGTACCGCACGGGTGAAGTCTGGCACTCGTAGCGCCAAACCCATATAGTTGGGCGAGGGCCTGGATGTTTTAAGGGTTAATTTAAAGTTTCGTGTTTTTCCTGTCCGGCTCTGTTTTTGCTGTTTCGAAATCATTTTGCAACGATCGTTGCTGGTCGGAATTGCGAACCAACTGTACCGAGAACGACTTTAAATACAATCAGCCTCTAGCGACAAAGCTTCTAAACAGCACTCGTCACAGTCTTAGTGTACGCGTGACAGCGACTCGAGAGTGTCATTTTAAAACACACCTCTTTGCACCATTCACGCACACACACACAAGGACGGCTTAAAAATCATTAGGCGCCTCCATCGCTGCAAAACGTGTACCATCCCCTAAAGATACCTCTTAATTTACGCCAGCATTTCTGGGAAGCTTTAAAATTCCTTCCACAAACCCGTCAACATGTCGGAGGAGGTTTACTTTTTTGCGTAATGAACACACCGGGCGATGCTGGACGATGCTAGTGAGGGCGAGCGAGAGCGAATGCAAAAGGTTCACGGTATGAAATTTACGGTGAAGTTTTAATCCCGCTGACATCTTGAAAATAAGTATTTAATAATGCAACCAGTACGACAACGACCACGCGGTAAACCTTTGCGTTATGTTTCCGTAATACTTTTTATTTCTCCAGCTTCTCGTGAAGCGGATACTTTATGGTGCCGTCTCGGTGCTCGGCATGAAACCACGTGTGTACGGGATGCGGTAGAAGGGTACGGCTGTGTAAGTTCATTGAAGACAGATTGTGGGTTAACAAGGGTGTGGTTCAAGCACATGATAAGCATAATGGTAAACGGACGCATGGTTTGAGTTTTTGTGGGTTAGGCGGATGAGAAGATGGGCGAGGTGTGAGGTTTTAATGAAAATTAGACTTGTTATAAGAAATGAAGGAATTATAATTTCACCCATGAGTGAATATGAATGAGCGTAGTCAGTGTTCTGGAACCGAAATGCTTGTCACTTTGGCAGCTGTAAATTTTTAACTGCTGTTAAAATTTATTTATGAATGTTTTTCGTTATCAACGTGGGATGCCCATGTGCTTAAGTACGATAGTACATTTTTAATCCCAATTCATCTAATTTGAAATTAAAACAAGAGCCACTTCAATGTTATCAATGCATACTGTAAGGTGTAGTTCCCCTTAGTAAGAAGCAGGCTCGTATTCTGTACGCAAAATTTCATAATCCATCGTTAGCAACGGTACCGTGAACAATTTTCAGTGCTAAAAATAGATACACAGCCATTGTGCGGCTAAAAGGTCACACAATGCTTCTTCCAACGCTTGATATGTATTATGCCCTCCGTAATGTAGCTGGCCCGTGTTATCTTCTTCTGCCCCGTGTGCGCACCGTACGTTGGCAGATCAAGCGGCAGGAAATCAAAGTTTGTTTTTATTCGCTCACCAAACTGACAGAGATGCCAAACAAATCAGAGCAATCGGGCGTACGAGATGCACCCTCGGTGCATCCTTGATTGGTACCATACGCTGTCCGTTTATGATTAGGAAATCACGAAACTGTACCCCGTAACAATGCCTTGCGTTGCCCGAAAAACCAATTTGTAGCAGATTTATGTGGCAAACTGACAGCCTACGTGGCCACTTGCCTGTACGGATCACGTAGCAGAATACGCCATCTTATATCAGCGTGTAGAAACGTGCGTGGAAACACGGCCCAATTCAATGGGGTTTGCCAGAGAAAGCTGTCAAAGCTGGACCGGAAGCCAGCGGAAATGCAATCAATCATAGCCCAAACAGAAGCAATGTCTTCTTTGTTATCTACGGCGTCTTTGGTTGCCATCGGCAATCGGCATCTTGGTTCGTTTTATTTTCTTCCTATGCTGCGCTGTTAGTTGTTTTCCCCCTATCGATGGGCTCAATGGTAGCTGATCAGTACCTGGGTAGTAAAAAGGCAAGATAACGGGCAACAGTGAACGAATGCTTGATTATTACGAACACACGATGTGACCGCACATGGAATGGCAAGTATGATTGGCTAACTTTCGTGTCTTGCTGCGGTACGTTCTCCACAGCATTGGATTTCAGTGACCTGTGACTAGAAAAAGATAACCTCGGGCATGATACGGTGGAGCAGTTTATCTGTGAGGTGGAGGTAGGAATACATTGGTTCAAGAAGCGTGATGGTGTTGCTAGTACACTGACCTCAATCGCAAAGCTAATCACAAGTTTGACAATGGTGTTAGAAATGAAGTTCTACAAGAGATACTAGTAACTACACTTGTTATGTTACCTTTGAACGTTGTATAAAAAAGGTATTTCAGAGATGTCAATATGTTCCGTATTAGGACATTTAATATGTACGTTATACACTTGGTTTTGGAGTAGTCAGTGTTGTGCACTATCGTGCAGCTTTAATCAGGTATTAGAAAAAACGAATTATAACAGCGATAGTCACACTTCAAGCGATATGTTTATGAGTAACTGCTATTAAAATAGAATCGATTAAAAATATAGTTATACGGAAAATGAAAATCAGGAAATCAGGCATCAGAGGAGATCAGTAATAAAAGGTAAGAGAAGATAATGAATGCAGGCTAAAGCCTTTAAGTGCCTTTTTAATTGACTATTACTTACTTATCACGTTCTGAACTCAATTCGTGATCTTGGCCCGCTCCAGAACGGTCGACTACCGATGGTTGGTAATCCGATACTTTGGTCTTTCTGACGCGTTAACGCCATCACTCCATCTCAATTTTGGTAGACCACGGCCCCTCTTTCTATGTGAAAGGTCTCAAACGACTTTAAGAGATGTGTCGTTCGGTGCCATTCTTATGACATAACCAACTCACCTGATCCTTACCAGTCTAACTCGCTGCACAATAGTACACCTCCTGGAGCTTGTCATTTGAGCGACTGCTCCGTTGAACTTTTGCGTGCATCTCTTCTTCGTCATCTTTAGCACTACAACTTCGATAGGTCTCGGCTTGCCATATCTGGATTTCTCTAACTTAATTTTATTCTTATCTGGATAGTCAGGCATGAACACCGGAAGGCAGTTTGAACTAGTAACACGGATATCAGTCCGCCACTTTCTTCTCTTCTTCTTCTTTTTTCGTGACCTGCTCCTAATACGGGAGCATGTCTAATAGACATGGCCTGGTGTACTTTTCGTTGCGGTATGATTGGGGATGGCTTGTAAGGCCTCTCCCCCAACCTCCTGTCTCGTCGGAGGGCCTACGCTTCCTAGCTGTTTAAAGTCTCATAGGAAGCCAGGACAGAAAGGACAGCTAACCGCTCCTAAAAAGGAGGACAGACGCTAGCTGTCCAAGGGGTTGGGTTACCCCGTATACCCAAGCTCAGATATTTGGAGAGACATGTTACCGTTCTATACGCCGGGCACGTTTTGAGTTGAAGTGGGGTATGGAGAGACTTTGTAGACCTTCGAGAGGTTTCGGATCCATACCTTACCAGTGCAGTATTGCTACCACAACATCTTATAGAACCTCCGCCACTTTCTACTAATTCGAATAAAAATCCTTCTATCGAATCCGAATCCTATTGTTGTAAACAAACGGTTTACGCCGACAGTCGCTGTCACTGCAGCTTAGGAGTGAGTCAGGATGAAAGTGAGTTGTCGGGAGAGTGAGCAAGGAGTGAGAGAGGAGTGAGAAAGGAGAGAGATAGGCGAGTCAGAAGTGAGAAGGGCGAATGATATAAAAGGGAAAAATGCCTGTAATCAGCCTCTTATTCAGTAGAAACGCTAAAATAAAAAGTTCAGACTAAAATTTTGGCTCGCCGTTAATGGGTGCCTAAAATACGTCTACGTTCTACAGCGTTTTTCTACACCTATAATCCTTGTATAATTTTTTTGTCTGAAACGCAGGAGTTTAAGTTTCGAAATTGTATATAATCGTAATAGTTAACTCAGGCTGTAGCATGACCAGATGGCAGCAACCTTACTTAAACACCCTTGCACATATCTCAACATCGTTATTGTTGTCGGTTCTGACTTTTGATCCCATATAGATGGAGTTTTGGACAACTTCAAAGGTTCAATTACTTATCTGTACCATCATTTTGGTATTCGGCTTTAACTCGCGAAGTTTTGTGCCACCTGTTCGATCCTTTGACAAGTTTCTGTAGCATAGGAGAGCCTAAAACTAATGATATCTATGTCATCAGGGTATACCAGTGTAGCAAAGTATCAATATCAAATTCCTGGATCTTTAATTAGCGTATAAAACGTAACGAAAAAAACAGAAAAAGCTAACGAAACAAGTTGGAAAAAATCAAATAACTGTATCTTCAAAAAAACAAACCCTATCTCCATGGACTGTAACGTTCTGTTACCTTGATTATTATCATGCTGCAGACGGTGCAGTAGCACGTTTCATCTCTCCACACAAAAAACCATCCAAAATTCACGATAGCGGGCTGAAAATGCTTTGCTTGCTTTATTTCTTACCCGCAGTAGTTGAAATATATGGGCTACCGAAACCGCGGACTATGAAAGTTTCGTGCAGTTAAATGTTGCACCCGGTGACGCAATACATAATTTTATAATAAATTTTAATCAAAACATCCCCCGGCTAACCTACACCCACAACGCTCTGCTACTCAGAAATTAGTGTTGCAGGGTGCGCAAAAAACGCACCCAGTGCCTGTGGCGTTCGGTATAACATGATGATCGGGCATCATCGTGTAACTTGTGGCTGTGCGAAACATCACAGTTTTTAATTAAATACGGTGTTAGTCGGGTTGTCGGCTGCCGTCAAAGTCTTTGTTCGCGCCAGCTCAATCCCCTTTTCAGCGGGATGGACATGCACACGAGCAGTATCATCGAAGGTATCATGGCGGCACCACCAAAACACACCACGAACAAGAAACACGATACATGGATACCGCAAAAGGACAAAATTGCTTCCGTCCGACATTCTGCATCATTTCGGATGACGAACATTGCACACACCATTTAACCACATGTCAGAGAAGCAAACGTGTCGCGCGTCCTTTCCGTGATGGGTATATGCCGCGAACGGAAAACTCGGGGTTTTCTAGGAATTTTCCCAAAAAATATCCTATCGCAGTGTGGAGCATTGTTGATAGCTTGCATTTTTTTTTTTTTTGGATGGGGGTGGGTTTTATTGCACGCTAGTAAATTTGGTGGTTGTTAAAAGCTTAGCTCGTGGAATGTTGTTGCTGTTTTTCCTTTGGTAAATAATGTCAATTTTCATTAGCGTCGTAATAAAATACTCATTAAACGAACCATTCCTTTTTTGATGGAGTAGATAAAAGACAATTTTAATCCTTTGTAATACATGGTGGGTACGTTCCTTCAAACGTAAACCGAATTAAATGTATCAAATTTTGTATCATTGAAAACAAAAAAGTCAAAACCGTTTCCGTTCTTCATGTCAGAGCAGTCAGAATATCAAACGTTCAGGACCTTATGCGCACCATTTAGCGCACTCGCGACACTGATGTGTCCGTTTTTACGCCGGGCGAAATGAGTCGGCTGTCGCATTCTGCTGTTGTAAGCCCGTTAATAACTCGCGCCAATTTGTCAGCTGAAAGTGACAATTTGCCACCATTATTGCCGAGCAGAGCAGTACGTGTGTGTGTGTGTGTGTGTGTGCGTGTGCGCTCGCATACACTGTTCGCGCTGCTTGCGGTTTGCAAGCAATGTAACCCCCCGTTTAATCTGCCCGTGATGTGGTTTCCACTATCAAAGGATTTTCTGTGGCGTCAGTATCAATTTGGGGAACGTTGTGTATCAATACACAACGGGACAGGAGAATCGCTTTGATGTGCGCGCTGGCACGCCTGCATTTGTTCCTAATTAATTTTCGTCTCTTCTACCACTTATCAGCATGCTTTCCAACTGTACCGTTCGCAAAATGCCTTTTGATGTAGCATACACTTTCCATTAAAATCGTTATTTTGAACTACAATGTAGTAAGTTTATGTGGAAAAAAGATGCTTTGTTATTAGTTTCTCAGAAACTGTTTTTGGCCTATCTTGAATGTATCGTTTGTTATTATTGTACAAAGCCATCCAACGCCCAAAACAAAAATTCTCACTTTTTTACAATTAATCCACCTTCAAGGATTAGAAAAAAATCTCCTTCATCCGATTTGATGTTAAATCTTGTGACCTACTTTCACATCTTCACGTCTCGCTTTAAATCTTCGCCTCGAGTTGCACTCGAAGCCGGGGTATCCTCATTCTCCGTGGTAGCGAAAAGCATTTCCTAATACACCCACCGCTATTACCTTTTTGCTCACCTGCTTTTTCGTATTTCTCTGTTGTTTTTTTCATCCCCAGAGACCGCTTGTCCCGGTGACAAATTCCGCTGCAAGAATGGTAGGTGTATCCTGAAGCGCTGGCAGTGCGATGGCGAGCGTGACTGTGCCGATGGTTCGGACGAAGACGTCGAAAAATGTCGTAAGTAGAAATCCATCAGTGTCGCCATGTCTTCCGTTTTTTTTGTCCTTGCTCTCTTCTATATTTACCACCGCATCACATCAGCGTGTGGTGACGGGTCGGCGATTATGGTTTCGGTCGTGTATGAAATCTTCGTCCTTATAATTTCTGCTTCCACACTTGTACATCTTTTTTTTTTGTTTTTGTTTGGCTGCCTTAATGTAACACGCTTGACGAGAGTAGATAGTTTATCTTTTAGCTTTGGTTGTGGATTGCTTGTAATGCATATTGCTCCCTCTCTCTCTCTCTATCTCTTTCGTACTTTAATATGTTAATTCGTCGGCTTTATGGCATGGATTGTGTTATGTGTTTTACGTATGTCACCATATCCCGATGTTTGTTTTGCACTCGCACCTCTTCCATCGAACGTCAATGCAGAGGTCAAAACCTGCCCTACGAACGAGGTGCTTTGTAAGAGTGCCGATCGCTGCATTCCTAAAACGTGGCTATGCGATCGAGAACCGGACTGTCCCGACGGCTCGGACGAGCAAAACTGTGGTAAGTTAAGCATGAAACGCCGGTTCAAGTTCAAGGAAAAAATCTACAAATCGTTTCGATGTTGGTCTGTGTATCATCTCGTCAATCAACGTTAACAAAAAAAAAACAAAAACTGCGTGGATGAAGCGGTACAAGTACGAAGGCGATGCTAAACCTACATGTCCCAAGGGTGTTCGGCCTACGGGAGCTACACCACACAAAACGATCCCCATTTCCTTAACTTCTTATCCCCACATAATCGAAGATACACGCACACGCATTTTGGCAACAAATTGATGGAGATCAATATCCTTCCGACCCACCGCCCGCCCAAATGTCAGACGCGTGTTGTCGGGCTTCCCCCTTTCCGGCCGTACCGGAGTACATAAACTCATCCACCTTTAGCTCTTAGCTTAAATCACAATCTGGACCGTCCTCAAAATTTCGACAACACCGAGAAAACAACTCTCATGCGGAACGAAAAACGGAGATTTGGTAAAAGCTTGTAGGCGCACCGGCCGTATCTTTCAGGAAATAAATCTTGTACCTTGCCTGCTTTGCCTGTGTATGTGTGTGTACCGTACAGAGCGTGTCTTGGCACGCACGCTTGGCTACCTGCGATATCCGGAACCGTTCGGAACCGATAACAACCAACGGTTCTCCGTTCCTGGTGCGCCTCCACTACGGGGCCGGTCCATGAGCTGGTTGAAAATTACCACCCTACTATTTGCAAAAATCGCAACTTTCTCGCATGGGGCGAAACCTTTAAGCCGCCCCGGGAATGTACCCGTCACTTCCCGTGTCGAACTGGGCCGGTAGAGATGGGGCCGGTGTAAGGATCACCAATTTACCGGATGACCTTTTCCGCAGTCCGCAACTATCCTTTCAGCGCTCACCAAGCCGCGTCCCTAAACTACGTGCCCTAATTTGGTCGGTTTGGGATTCCGGATGGCTTTGGAGGTATGGAACACTTCACTATGATCCCCCCTGTGTGTGTGTGTGTGGCTGTGAGTGTTTACTCAATCTAGGTGGTAGCATCGTCTTGAGCGGTTTCGGACCGGCCGAGATAATCCGCCCGGAATGTTCACACCTTTCTACCATTTCCGTAACGGAATTAACACCGGATGTACTGTGGGACATTCTCGTAACCAGGCTTACAAACGCACATTCACATACACACACACACACACACACACACACATCCAAAACCTAGCTGCCCTTCGCTGTGTCTTCATTGGAAGAGAAGCTTTTTCTGTGATGTGTAATACTTTCCTCGTGGCAAAAATGGTAAAAGTTTGTTTTTTTATGCTCGGTAGTATGGCCCACAATTCCCGACCATGGTCCATGGTTTTGTGCATGTGCTCGGACATCCAAGCTCGGAACTCAACAAAGCAATGGTTACGTTCTTTGCTGCATCATTTCCTGCCGTAGGCGAAACAGGGAAAGGAAAATAACTTTTAATGACTGTGTGCTTCCTTATTATCCTTATAATATTTACACACACACAATGTGGAGCCATTCATTGCCAACCTTTCAAACCTCTGTAACGGTTAGGGCGTGATTTGTTGGCATACGGTCAAATCGACGGGTGAGGTTTTTGGACACAGCGTGCTGACTGCATGGTACGCTACTAAATGAAACATTTTTCCTCCACAAAAAGGGCAAATGCAAAAGAATACGTTAACCTCGGCCCCCGGAACAAGTACCCGGTCGTCTTGTGGACCGTGTTTGGTAAGTTTACTACACCGAGGGCAGAAAGGAGCCATACTGTAAAGTCGTAAAAAGTGCCAACAGCTACAAAACAGTATCCATCTTGCCTGTTTGCCCTCCACCTACTTTGGGTGGGCGCGCTAATGCAGGAGGTCAGGTCGAGATGGTATGCGATAATGGTACACCGGGAAGCTCCGACACGCACCGTACCGACCCGAGGATCCCTCCAGGCTGGTCTGCTGTGTCCGGTACTGGCGTTGTTAAAATCCCTCGAAGCTAGTTGTAAAACAGGGTCATCTAAATGACGATCCTTTTCCGTTCGGATGGACAGGGTTTTGCGTATCGCCAAAAACCTACGCACACAGACCTCCACAATCAATGACAAACAAACCGGTACAGTCGGCAAGCTGTTGCAAGCAGCCGGCGTCACACACCGAGTCACACAAGTGACTCCGCTGAAGGATTTGGGATGAAAGCATTCCTTCCGGGTTGCCACCGTCACGTCGGAGTTTCGTAACCGCTTCGTTCGTAATAGCGGGCCGTGGAACGCGACCGACCATCGTGAAAGAACATTTAAAAAGTTCTGTTGGGTTAATTCACCCGGTGAACAATGGGTTTTTTTTTTGGGAGGGGATGGAGAGATACGAAACCAGCAAGAAGTCGTACACAAGCCTTGGTGGCAACAGACGGTCAACAATAATGGGTCGCGAGTCTTTTTTTGTCCTGCCCCAACAACGCCCCCCGGGGCGTTCGGTTTCATCTGGCTCGCGCTCCACTTTACGGGGTGGTATTTGTTGATGGCTCGACATTTTTATGGTTTGTAATTAAAGTTTCGAGCAACAATCGCGCCTGAAGGCGACTGACCGAGAAAGAGCTAAGTGGGGTTTGTCTTGCTTTTTTTTTGGTTTGGTTTTTGCTTTATTTTGCTTTGGTTTTGTTTAATAACGAAACAGCTTGTTCGAGTACGGTGTAGCTTTGTTGTGTTGCGATGCGTTAGAAGCGCGCTGTAAGGATTAACTATATAATACATGTTAAGCGGTTTTGCTGTATTTAATATTATTAAACGGAAACACGATAAAGCGCGATCAATTAAAATGCTGCTTCAGATGGGGATGTAGATATCAATTTTTATGATGAAAGATATCAGATTATTGCAAAACTCATCTCGTTATTAAAGTTGGTGCATACAATACTTTGACATTTTCTACCTCCATTCAACGAAAATATCGTTTTATATTTTATAATGTAAAATTATTCATTTGAGTTGTAACTTGTGATGGGCAATATAATCCGGATAGAAATCTGGGATTCAAAGGATTAATGCATTAAATTGAGATTCGAATCTGGTATAGGAATTCAAACTTAAACTCAAATTCATCTTTAGTATCAAGGACGATCAATCCATTTCCTGAATCTAGCCTAGTACTGACGCTGTTTTCACATTTTCAAAACTAATCCTTTTGCAAGAAAAGATACTAACACCCCATCCCCGTTGTTCGGGGGCAATATATTCACCCATTTCTACACCTATTCTAGCTGTAAAGCGTAATCATACAAAATCCCGAACAATAGCACTGACAACAAATGCATTGCGGCTGTACACAGGGATCGGCACCGTATCATTAATTCAATCACCTCAATTATTTAACCCTTGTGGTTGAAGGCTTTGGGGTCGGAATTCCGTTCGGATGAGGTTTACATAACCCTGGCAACGGCACACAACAGAGGTTCGTTTGAAGTGGCGCATCGCAAGATGTAGATATGATTACTGTTTTATAATATGAAACATTCATTCTTGTTCCTAGAAAACCTCTCATTTTCATGCTCATCATATGAAAATCATTTGTAGTTATACTTCTTGCCATCTAAAACGAAATATAAATCTATTTGTTGGTGAAATTAATTGATATAAGACAGAAATTGTACTTAATTTAAACAATTAAAAACGTAATTAAACTTGATAAACAAAGCCATTCGACTTTCGGTAGTTTGATCTATTTGTAAATTCTCAAAATATTCTGTAGCATTTGTTCTAGTTTACCCTAATGTGAATGAGTAGATTTTAAAGCAATGTTGCGCATATGAAACCATATTATCGAATAATAAGGTAACGTCAAAAGCAAAAAGGTATGTTTGTTGTGTGGTAGTGGCTGTTGCTTTAATAAATTTGATTAATGTTTGTTGTATTCTTTATATTTGTTTTGCTTGCTAATTTTACAGTTTTAGACGAGTTAGCTTATGTGTTGTTAAATTGTTTCTTAATAGCTTAAAAACTTTGTTTTGTATGTCAATAGCTTCCTTTTGTCAATTAGTGTCATAGTGTCAAGCAT
The DNA here is from genome assembly GCA_002091835.1 of Anopheles maculatus. Taxonomy (NCBI): domain Eukaryota; kingdom Metazoa; phylum Arthropoda; class Insecta; order Diptera; family Culicidae; genus Anopheles; species Anopheles maculatus. The sequence continues at coordinate 13,504 of LULA01014184.1, forward strand.
TTCTGCGCATAATTACTAACCCTATTACATTCTTTTATTTATTCTAAAGTTGTATCATATCTATTGTACTTGCCTCACAATATTCAATATACCTGCATCCATGCTATCCAGTTTACTCAACTACACTACTACTATCTTTCCTACTCATCTGCTCATGTTGAAGCAACGTGATGCGTGCATTTAATTACATTAATGGGGTATCATGAAATAAAATACTAATGGGGTGTTTCATTTTTCATCGCACCGAATTTTCCTTCCCATGCCAACCCAAACCAACCCGTGGTTATCCCGTGCGTTCATCGCCGAAACCTTGACTGACGAATCTGACTTGGATTGACTGTACTACCACCACGCACTGCGTACGCAAACGAATGACCCGACCCCGTGCGGACGTGTGACTGCTGCAAACCGCAACCACCGCAGAGAGCAAAGTGTGCTCATCAGAGGAATTTACATGTCGCAGTGGAACCGGCAACTGCATCCCGCTGGGTTGGATGTGTGACCAGAACCGCGACTGTGCCGACGGATCCGATGAGATGTCCTGCAGTGAGTACCACACCCTTTTGCATCCTTCCCATACAGATGTGTATTTATTCCGTGCCAAGCATTCAATCAACTAACTACGCTCGGTACGGCCGGAGCGAAATTTGTGGTCTTTTGTGTTGTGTGTTCTGCCCATCAAATGAATTTATTTAGTAACGCAGCAGTGGAAACCTCGATCAGGATTTTTTCCCTTTCATTCACACCCCAATAACACTATGGTCCGTCGCATTACCATCGCCACCACGTCACCATTTTCGCAGCATGCATATTTCGGTCATTAATCAATTAAAACTGAAGTTAATATTATCCCGATGCTACTTAACCTCAATCACGCCAACAGTGACGGTGTAAAGTTTTATCTGCCACGGAGGTTCATGAGGCGGCTTTCAATTGTTTTGGCAACTGTTGTGCCCTTTTGTGTTGTGAGAGGTAGCCGTCAATCTCGGAAGAACAAAGAGAATTTTGATGTTACACGGGAATCAATATTGATCCTGATGAGCAAGATAATTTAATTGAATGGCATAAGTTTTGCCTCACCACGGTACCACGGATTGGTATGCCAACGAACTCTTTCAACCATTACTTCGTACCGAACTTTACCCACTTCCCGATTGTTCGATCATCCGTACTAGTCGGGGTTGAGTTTCGGCTCTGATCCGATCGCCCTTGCCAAGATGGATGGAACGCCTACAGGAAAGCGCAAACGGCAAACGAAAAGGACAATCCAGCAGTCCAGTCAGTAGGCCCAAACCGTGTACGTGATTGGAAACTAAACATCTCATTTACCAATCGCCGCCACTTACAGCAAAGGCTACTGCGTGTCGGTACGAAACGCTCAACGAGCAGTGCGCGTATTAGTCGAAATGACATCGAAAACAACACCTGCATCCTTGATTCGTGTTCCGGCCGTCCGGTTTCAGCGTGATCACAAGGTGGAGGGAGCCTGTTTGATTGCAACTGATTGAGATCGTTTCGCTGATGAGGTAGAACTCGTGCGGATTGCTCGGACGACCGGTTTGACATCTCTGTTGGTAGAGAGGACCTTGGAAAACGAGCAACCCAAATCCGGCGCTGGTCTCAGCTTGCGAAGCTCGTTAGCCAAGCTCATTACCAGAATTGTCGCTCGGGTGAAGGGATAATTTTCCGGACGATACTGCTGGCCAGTGGGTTTGGGACGGCAAATTAATCACGGCGCAACTACGCCTACTGGTCTTTTTTTTCGCTCGTCCAAAATACTCACACACCACAAAACTGCAGAGATGCTGACCGAGTAACTGCCGTGTGGATGTAATGCGGCTTCACTAATCATGGTAAAAGCGTTAACAATGGACAAACATCATCGTCTAGATGATTTGAGTACGCATGAGAAAACTGCCAAAAGAGCTAACTGGTACCAGCTTACCAGGCAAGGCTTAATGTTGGGAAATTAGTTATGAATTTTAATTTTCCCGCTTTCGACATTCCATTCCCAGGCATGCATAAGCTATATCGAAGGTTCAGTTTGAGCTTCAGGATGTGTTAAGACTCTGATAATTGATCGATTTATTTGAACTAAAGACTCCTTTAAATCAAACATCGTAATGGTTGGAAATAAGTGTAAGATGTTAAACAACATTCTGGATGAGACATTATAATGAAGAAATCAAACAGCCATTTACGCAATTTTCAAACACAATCTAACTACCATCCAAAAGGTCTGATTCAATTTGCTGTAGCATAATCCTTATGATCAGGGAGGCAACACGTGAAACCATTTTGCGTGTCCTTGTTTTTTGTCTAACGAGTTGATTGAGTTTAATTTAACTTCGGTGTTTTTTTTTATCTCCTGTACATCGTCCTGCCCACCATTGCACATCCAATTCGTTTTGAGGAGGCATAAATCCTTTGTCATGCTAATTAACTTGCCCCCCATCCCGGAAGTGGAGCATGATTTATGGAAACTGACCGTTAGCTGTCCGTAGCAAGGTTTTCATGGTGTCGCGCCTTCTTGAGAGATTAACGGACGTGCGCCCATTCTGATAGGCGGGTGGTGTCGTTTTGCCTCGCCGTCAAGGTTTGCCTTCTGCGTTTGTTTTTTTTCCCTTTAGTTTCGTTTGAATGCAGCCGTCGGAAGAAAAATATCCACCGGCACACGAAACGACATTCGCGATAAAGTGTTCCAGTGGGACGCCCATCGTTTGCCGTGTGACAACGCAGCAGCAGAAAGGCATGGGGGGGGGAGGCCGTCGGGCAAGTGAGCGCCCGGGCATGAAAATGAGGATCGTAATCTTTCGCCATCAAAATGGCAGTGGCATTGCGAAAGCATGAAGCTTACGATGAGGAATCAGCTGTGGGCTTAGCGTAAGATGAGCCGCCCAAATCGTAACTGTCAGGTTACGGAGCGAGTGTGCCCGTGCGGCGGATCGACGTCAACCGTAGCCGGTCGGGTCGGCCTTGAAGTGCCTCCGTGGAATTGCTTTCCAGCCATAAAAGTAATGAAAAGTCATAAATTTTAAAATTTTCATATTAATGACCCCATAAAAATGCTATCTTCCTCCTACCGTGGCGTTAGGCATATCGGCTAACAGACCGTCCGAAAGCGAAGAGCTTTCACCCACACAATGCGAGGTGTCGTTGGGTGAGCTGGGTTGATTTGTTGAAGCCACCTGACAGGTGAAACGTTCAAAAACAATTCTTCTCACATCGTCTCACCGTCAGCTTGGGTAGTGTACGGATGGTGATGGGCAGCCGGTCCCGAGCTCACGCGACGACCCACCCAGAAGATAGCGAGAGCCGTGAAGATGATATAACAGTCCTATAAACGGCGCAAATTGTTTTCGCATGCCCCAAAAAACCAGTGGCCACCAAAGTCGACACGCTACACAAGGCCGATTCTTGTGCTGCCTGCTATCTGGGCGGGTTATGAAAAATGTATGCGCACAACCAGAAACACCGAAAAGGTGGCATCACCTACAAGCTGACGTAGGATGGCGACCGGAACGATCGGGTTGCAGGTGACTCGAATTCAACATTCGAGATGCTCGTACTCAACGCTCTACGGTAGACAATATTTCGTATTCCGTACGCGAAAGCAGCAGAACATGCCGGCGGGAAAGATGAAACCCTATGCAGCGGCCAACCGACGGAAGCGATGAAGTTGAATGCAGAATATGAAAGCTGCGCACGAATATTGGGTTGTGCAATTTTCAGTCCCACAGTGTCACACCTTCTCCAGTCGGTGGGGATGGTTTCGAGAAAGAAAACACCCACCAGATGGCACCGATGAAATTCACAACGTTCCCAGGCCAGTTGTTGGCGTTCGAATATCAGCATACGGCGGCTAGCAGTATTAATATATCATTCATATCACACACGCTTCTGTCGCCGGCGGTGCTGCAGGGTTTCTGTCGGGTCAGCCACCTGAATCGGTTCACCCGGCAGCCCGGTGGATCGGATTGTAAGCCACCCCAAAAATATTTCTCAAGATGGCAAGTGCACGAATATGCAGTGTGGTGCAAAGAGACCCGGCTGTACCCGAGCAAGCTTGCTGGCTGTGTAGACGCACACATGCAAGTTGATATAAATGATGTGCACATGCATAAGATTTTTGATACGTATGTGAACATTATGAAAAAATGTGGTTTGAATCTCTCAACCTCTGCCATTGGCCATTTGGCACTTTCTAGGCAGAACCTGTAATGCATACAGAGAACTTTCAGAACATGCACACTGTACCTCTATCGGAGTTATTAATGTTTTTGGCTTCTATTTCTAGCGCTGATATTGTGTTGTCCTATATTTTTTAAAAGGGGTTTTTCTTTAGAGAAGTACACCAAGATCTGTCAAGCTGTGATGGATGTTGTGTAGGTGCATTTGGTGGTGTTTTAAAAATATAATATTATATTATATATTATAGTATTTTATACATGCATTTCCTATCGTACCGATCAGTTTCATAGGTAAATTAGCTCCGTAATAACTGGCCAAGTAAACAATAAACAGTTTTGGGAGGAGCATAAATTCATTTGCAATATGGCTACCTATCCTACGTCTTGCAATCAACCATACTAACCTTGAACCTCAATCAACATCCGTCAAAAGAGCGCGCATGTAAGCTGCGATAGAGCATGGATATAATTCCCCATACAGGGAGAACCCAAAATATATCATTCATATCACACACGCTTCTGTCGCCGGCGGTGCTGCAGGGTTTCTGTCGGGTCAGCCACCTGAATCGGTTCACCCGGCAGCCCGGTGGATCGGATTGTAAGCCACCCCAAAAATATTTCTCAAGATGGCAAGTGCACGAATATGCAGTGTGGTGCAAAGAGACCCGGCTGTACCCGAGCAAGCTTGCTGGCTGTGTAGACGCACACATGCAAGTTGATATAAATGATGTGCACATGCATAAGATTTTTGATACGTATGTGAACATTATGAAAAAATGTGGTTTGAATCTCTCAACCTCTGCCATTGGCCATTTGGCACTTTCTAGGCAGAACCTGTAATGCATACAGAGAACTTTCAGAACATGCACACTGTACCTCTATCGGAGTTATTAATGTTTTTGGCTTCTATTTCTAGCGCTGATATTGTGTTGTCCTATATTTTTTAAAAGGGGTTTTTCTTTAGAGAAGTACACCAAGATCTGTCAAGCTGTGATGGATGTTGTGTAGGTGCATTTGGTGGTGTTTTAAAAATATAATATTATATTATATATTATAGTATTTTATACATGCATTTCCTATCGTACCGATCAGTTTCATAGGTAAATTAGCTCCGTAATAACTGGCCAAGTAAACAATAAACAGTTTTGGGAGGAGCATAAATTCATTTGCAATATGGCTACCTATCCTACGTCTTGCAATCAACCATACTAACCTTGAACCTCAATCAACATCCGTCAAAAGAGCGCGCATGTAAGCTGCGATAGAGCATGGATATAATTCCCCATACAGGGAGAACCCAAATCAATCTTATCGTCTCAGTATCGCAAATCTTCCATCGTGCCTCTACCACTCCAAATACGAGGGCGGCGGTCAAACTCACCCCCCAAACCTTCCACAGCACTGCACTGGGGAAGCCTTCGTTGATTTCCGCCTGTTGGGAAAATCAGCAAATTGGTTCAGTGGCGTGTAGAACCAACAGAACCGACGAAGACCATCAAATGCGCTTCCCCGTGGAAGAGGCTTCGCTTTCAAACGGATTCTCCAACACAACGGCAGCCCTACATTATGCTGCACACCTTCGCTCACCACCTGTTGCACGGTCCTGCACAACCACCAGGCCCCATTTGCAATCGAGCCGAATCTCATGAGTGATTTTTCATTTACCTAATTGAACCCATGTTCAAGTTTTGCCGGTTGTGCATTTCACATGCCCCACTGCTTGCTGGCATTGCGATGTTCTTTTTCATATGGCTTTTTAGGGAAATTAAACCCATGCAGAACATAAATATGCTTTTTGCAAACGCGAAACAATTGAAATGTGCATCGAGGGTACGTGTCAGTATAATTGGCAGCAAACATGTATGTTAGTTGCGGAAATAAATGAAAGAAACCCGCGTGGCTTTGGTTTATAAAACAGTTCAAAAATGAAATCATTCGATAATGTTGCAGCAAACGTATGATTCTTAACGTTTCGGTTTTCCAAAATATCATTACAGGCAGCTCTTGTGAACCTCATGTTTTATGTAATTATTCTGCATTCATTCAATCCAATCTTACGATTATTTTTCTCCATGTTTGATGATCTAATACCCAAAGTGAAGACGTATCCCGTACGGACCGTTTGTTTTCCCCCCCCAAAAAGCAACTCATTACCATTGGTCGGATCAAATACTTTTTTCGGTATTACCTCAAAGATTTGCACCAGTCCAGAACGACGTGTTTGGAATCGTGAACCAGCTACCGTGTATTAAACGCTACGTACGAGACCCCTTCGGTCTTGCGAAAGAATCTCAATATCTTTTGGCCCGATGCCATGATCCGTCAAAATTATCCCTACATAAACATTCACTCCCGCTCCCGCAGAAACCTCCGACCGCCGACCGTTTGCTTATACATTTGAGGGCAATGAAAGTTTGTTGTGTGTATGCTAGCGTCCGTTTGCTTTGCTCCGTTTGCTCTCCCGTATGCAGATAATCGCTTCGACGGCGCTTCGGTATCGTTGGGGAAAAGTTGGCAAAAAGGTGTAAGACCCATTTGGCATGCTATCTTCGCCCTTCGCCCCCGATCCGCACACACCTACAATGTTCGATCCATGCACCGGGTGTCCGGATCCGTCCGTGCAACTCTTTCCGTCCGTCCGGGTTTCCATGATCCGGTAAGAATAATGATGAACTGTGTGGTCTCGTGTCGAGAATGTAATGAGCAAACAAGATTACCCAACACTGCCTTGCCGCACTGACGTGTAGCTGTACACCACGGCCCGTGTATGTACCGGGTGTAGAACTTACAGCGTGCTCGACTGCGTGTTCCCCACGAATGTGTGCGAGCCTGTAGGTAGCCGAAGGCATCGTTCCATGCATGCCAAACTACGGCAGGTGACTTCATGGACGTGAAAACTTTCGCCCCGAAACACATCACACCGGAGAATTTATGGTACGGTACATGACGATCCGTACCGAAATTAAATGTAGGACTAACTTCATCAAAGAGTCGAGCGGTCAATTGAGTCCTTTCGAGGGCGAAGGCGAAGGCTGCCGGTTACCGTAGGAGGCCAGAAGTCAGCTAGAGGCCAAGTGAAAAAGCCACCATTCCAAGCAGCTGTCAAATGCATTTTCTAAAGCTTTCTCTCTCTCTCTCTCTCTTACGCTCGGTACGGCTTCATGTAGTTGAGGCCGGTTTAGAACTTTGGTACCAGGAACCAAAAGGAACTTCCATCGGCCAACGGTGTGGACGAATTTATGCACCGAACCGAACGGAAAATCGAACTCCAATCACTCGAAATCGATCACCGGTGCCATGGAGAATGGTCCGTCCGGCAATTGAGCGTCACGAGTAGAACATTTTTCATTTGCAAATGTGTGCTCGGATCGGCTTTTTTCTCTGCCTGGTCTTCTCTAAATTACGTACATCCTATTCGTTAACATACCGACCGGACCTGCGTAGGGGCAAAAGTTTTCAGGTTTTGATATTTGTGCACCCCAAAAATAGGACGAAGTTTGGCATCAAATTAAAAGTTTCCAGCGGAACCGATCGTTGCGAACGAAACGATGCAGCGAACGGACTCCGGACACGCTACGTTACTATGCGTCATCTATTTAACTTTTGAATTACTCATCTCGTTCGAGTGTGCCTCTGACCCCGGGCAGAATTTTTGGCCTATGTATAATACCATTTTAAGATGTGTCGAGCTCGAGCACCCAACAGCACCGGCTGTACCGTTCCAATATCAATCCCCGTAAGACCGACCGACCTGCCTTGTGACAGTAACTGGCTTCTAGTGGTGTTGATTGTGGTAGGAAAATTCAAATTATGTTTGACACTGTCCATTCGCTTTAGAAAAGTGGCGTGCCTTTATGGGGAATTTATTTTTCCCCCTGTTTGGTGTACTGTTCTCCAACTTGTTGGTTTTCTGTGGCTATGTACGCTGCATTACGACGCTGTTACTGGGCGTGGGCTTGACCTAGCCGAAGGCTGCAAGCTAATAAAGGAGGAATGTTGTTTTTTTTTTTGCTGTACCACTTCTTCTCCGTGGTTTGCCTTAAAATCAAAAGAAACTTGATCTTGGGTTCGGTTGTACTTGACCCGGCCTACAGTGGTACAAAAAAACTGAAAAGCATACTGCGGACGTAAGCTTCTCGGTTCTTTTTTTTTTTGCGCTACGTTGTTGTAACCTTGCCACTTTAACAGTACAACATCAAAGTTGATACGCCACGATAATAGGAAAATTGTACTAGCCTAATCAGAGCAAGTTTTCTAATTTCCTTGGGTAAAACATTAAAAGTTTTAACAACGTCAAGATTCCGACATCGTTTCTCTTCTTGCTCTGTTGATGGTTTGCAGAGTTCTGTGTCTCATAGTCCAGGTGTTGTTAGTTAAAAATGACAAATATGTTTATCTTTTCAACTGAAACCTGATTAATGATATTCAGCGAGGTGAGGGAGCTGCGCTTTGGACAATTGACTATTGTTTGTTTGGAATAAATGGTTTATTTCTCATATTAACAGGCATTAGAAATAGAGCTGTTGCACTGTCGGACAATACGCTCTACCAACGCTAATAATAAAACTCATTACGGAAGATTATCGATACATCAAAACAAAAACGCTAGGTCCGATTGTGGGCTATCTCCGACGCAAACGAAACAAATGATTTCATATTTTATCGCCCGTCGTAGTGTGGCAATGCGCGCGGAACTGTCTCTAACAGGCTGTTCCAGCAGCAGCAGCACCATTTCGCGACTCACCAACTGACAAATAGAGCGTATCAAACTGATTTATAACATTTCACAGGCTTCATTTAGCTTACAACAATGGCACCAACTGAGCAAATCTTCGCGCCAAGCCCATTCTATCGCGAAAAATAAACCACCTGGCCTCACCCGGCGCGTCTCGGCGTCCCGCATGATTCCGATCATCAATCATCGATATTGCGTTTCGCTTCCGGTGGCTGCCACCTGAGGTCAAGACAGAAGATCGACAAGACCCGGGCACGGCACTGGTGTGCACGATATTATGTTGACTTCGAGGTAAAGCCTACCGGCCAACGATACACACGGTCGGGAAAGAAAAACGGCCCCTTTGTCACTTCAGGGTCTCGGTCTCGCTCTCTCCGGGAACTAAACAAACCTACAAGCGCAAAGCGAACTTTCATCGTAACGATATGCCTGGAGGGTTGGCTAGGGTAGGATGCCTTTCGTTACTGTGGCCATCAATCTCCCGAAGCACCAAAGAAATCCGATATTTCGAAGATTCAATCGGACCGGTAAGGCAATGGTCGGTGATTTCTTGCGTCGCGTAACCTTGCCAAACTTCCGGCTTCCTGCCTATGTTTCGAACTGTCTAATTGACTTCGCTTCATGTTCTCTCTCTCTCATTCTGTGGCTCCGGGTCCAGCATTCCTTTGGTTTATGTTCGCCGTACCTAAATTCCTTAAATTTTGCCTCCCCAAACATGCTAATTTAGCTTTCAGGAACAGATTTCTACAACGATTGTGTGCCATCCGTGAAGCGGACCCATTTCTTCTCGATTGCTGTGAGCTGGAAAATATCATCCGCTGTACCGTGCTGGTGTAGTACGGCACACAGGTATGAAAAATGGTTCGAACATAGTGATTTATGGGTTCTCATTTCCCTGCACGCCCACACCTTTGCCCACCAGCTAGTGGGGGATGGTCTGACCATCCTCCGTATGCCACCCCAGAGGAAAAAAAACCCGACCAACCAACCAATCAAAGCTGACGCTGCCCCATATCCATCTGTGGTCCGGGCCAGGCAAACAAGTGGCATCGCCGCTTATCTTTTACATTTGAGCAAAGGAGATCCTTTCGCACCGCTTCAGATACACCATAATACCGACGGCCAGTGGGTGGGCGAGCGCTATTGAAGGAAACCTGTCGGGGTAACCCATGGCGAACCGCAGTATGGCAGCCGGAAGTAAATCTTCATGAAAACCGCCTTCGCGTTAGACGAGTCTTCCGTCTGTGGGCATAAGAAATCTCCATAAATTCCGGTGAATTGAAACAATTTATGATGACTTTTGGATTGCGGCCGCCTCCGAGTCGGGCCAGCAGCGGTGGGTGCAACAGCTTAAAAGTGGGAACGCCTCTTACGAAGGCATCGCGTGGCATAACGAAAAACCGCGCGAAAGAAGCGTTTTTATTGCGGACGAATCAACCCATGTGCGGTGGTTAGATTTATCGCCCGGCGCCCCCTTCTTGCGAGACCTCGTAGAAGCTGCGCTGAGGTTGGTTTCTTGGTTGGTAAGTGGTTATTCTAGGTTCATCGGGCAATTTGCGAAAGGAGCGCAATCGCATCGGACCGAAGCAGCCCGTGCTTGTAGCAAGATTAACAAGCCTAACTAATGGCTCTACTTGCTGATATGCTTTCCATCAAATGAAAATGTATTTGCTGCAACCATTTTGCTTCGCAGAGTGATTGTGGCTCTCCGTTTGGCAGCCAGCCGATACGTAGCAGCGTCCTTCGGCGTGCTCAATACGCACGGGCGCGCGCGCGCTCGTCAACGATCCGCTAAATAGCCTTTGTTCCGCTACCGCACAATAGCGTCAATGGCCACCGGGACAACATTGCCACAAAAGCCACAGCATGGAAAATTTGAAATCCGTCAAGATTAACCTTATTTTACGATAATGGAAATTCGGCATATCCATTTGCGATGCGTTCCATTGTGTCACATTAGCGTATGACGGCAACAGCAGTTGACCACCCGGGAAGCGCACCGATGGCGTTATCATGTTGCATACGCCCGGATCGTCCCGGATCAATCTCCATAGCCCTGCCGTCCCACAATTCCAGCGGTTTCGTACGTATGCAAACTGGCTTTACGTTGGTCGTGCAATGGCGCGCGAGGCACGTGTATAGTGCCAGGCACTTGTTAATCCATTAGAAGCTCGCACACACACACACGCACGCTTTCTGTGGTCTCGCGTTTAGCTAGTGACCGCCGGGAAATTGCTGTCCGACCTTCGCATACACATCCCTCTGACTTTCGTGCGAACATTTTAGTTAATTGCTCGTCGCATCGGGCTGATCCTTTTAGCTAGATCGAGCGCTCGACTAAAATAGCTTTCCACGGAAACCGGTGGAAGATTTCAATAATCAAATCACAGTCCGGGACGAAAAAACATTTGGCTTTTTTTTAATGGACAAGAAGAGGACAGACAAAGACTGTGTTTCGCACGAAGCGTTCGTTCGACGTGCGAAACCGGATAGAATGACCGTGCCTGCACCAAAAGGGGATTACGAGCCATAATGGAAAATCATCAATTAAAGTCAAAACGGGGTTCTCGTGTGTGAGTGGGCTGTCCGATTAATGGCTACGGGGTCGGGCCTTATGGTGGCTTATTGTGCTTAAGGTGGCCTGTGTCGAAATGTTTCTTACGTGCACGACTGCTCGGAGCAGGAACCGTACAATTCATTCGATTAAGACATCTTGAACCGGACGACAACAAAACCTTAACCGAACGACCGAACGGTTGGCTGCTGGTATGCATAGGCAACAACAAAATCAAATTAGAACTTTCGAATATCTTAAACCCGAAGCTAAACTTTTCACTCGCCTTGCGTTCCTTTATGAGTGGAGCGTTCTTATCTTTTATCAATTGGAAGAAACACGCATAAGAAAGTGATGGTTTCCGACTCTCCAAGGCTTTCCCACTAGCTCAGAACACGGATGTCTCGATCCCTTTCGATTGTAGACGCAGACCCGTGTAGGAAGTGAGTCATTCAGTTGAGGGTTTCACCCAGAGGGAATACCACCGGTCACCGGGTATTCGATGTTAATGCGGACCTTGTGGGCGGCTTTATTCAACCAAGTGCCATACGTGAGCCTTTGAGACTGCCGTAGTCATTTTCTTCACCTGCGGCCAGACGGCCAACAGAAGCATCTGCTCTCGGGCCGGCCGTAGTACAACAACGTAGTCGTTGGGCAGGACGTGTATGTGCACCGTGAAACAACACCGAAACTTCCGACCAGTGCACACCAGCGTTTGTGTGCACAGTGCGCACGTGTTCGGCAACCCCAACGATTGCCTATTAATTTTTATTGTATTTATGGCGAACATTATGATCCGGAATTCGATTTGCTCTCGATCGACCGCCCCTGTGCACAATTTCGCTGCGTACGAGCGCCGGAAGAAGTTGCTGCTACCCGATCACACATCACACACTAGCACGTTCGGAGTTCGGGATGCTGATTGCTGGGAACCATTTGCCGTTTTGTGCATATTAGTATAAAAATGGTTTACAGAACTGGTAATGTTCGTCCTGCGGCGAAGTCGAAGTCACATAGCCGGCGAGCTTCTCACAGACCGACAATACCCATTACGGCGCAAGAAAAAAAAACCCACACACACTTGGGACGTTCTGATGATGTTGGGTAAAAATTCAATTACTTCCACTTACGCTCCGATTAAACGATGTTCGCAAGGGAAATATTTACTATCGGTTTTAGTGGTGAAAAGGGGAGGAAGAAAAACGAAACTGTAACACCCTTGTGAGATGAATGGAATGAAAACATAACCGTTTTGTGCACTGTAACACTAACATACGTGTCTGGCCATACTACCTGCAGGAGTGTTAAAGTTTTCTTTCGCAACGAATTAATCTACACAATTTTATTTTCACAGTACGCCAGCGTTTTGCCCACTGCTGGCGCAAAATTTGTGGAGTAAAAGTTAATTATCTAATTCGAGCGCCATGCGTCAGTGAGAATGAAACATAATTTTGCTGCCACCGTGCGGGCTGAGCCGATGGTTCGCCGCTGAAGGCGTTATAAGTTGCGCTTTAAGTAAGGCCCTGGGTGCCATCTAAAGTAAACGAACTTCCTCCACGTGCACGGGCCGTTCCGCAGGGTGGTGTGGGGTGGCTTGTGTTGAGATGAAGTGGAAAATTGAATTAATAATTTGTAACGATAATTACACATAAGTGCATATTTTCAGTGGCTCGAAGCCACCGTGACCTTTCTCTCGCTTTATCTTTGGCGGTTTGTATGTCTGCCAGCTCACTATCTTTCTCTTTCTCGCTCGCAATTGGTGCTCCCGTCCGATATTGCTTGCTCGCTGTTTTCTTTACCTAAACGCTCGTAAACTCAGTTTACTCAGTACCATCGGCTTTTACGCTACCTTTACTTTGCGCTTGTGGCAAAACGGGAGAGATTGTTCGTTCCACCTCGGTAACTCATTTCTCGACAGCTTTGCGCCTCGCTGGTGGTGGTCCCCGCAAGGACTTGGAAGTTAATTTTCTTCCTCTGGAAACAATTAAATCCTTACGATACCGGCGGTGTACCCGTCTTGCCGTCGTTTGCTTAAGTTGTGAAGATCTTTGGTAGGCAAAAACGAGGTGAAATCTCCCGATTGTTGAAGGATTATTTCGCCGATCCGTGCAGAACGTGGTTAATGTGTGTTAACGATATTTTTAAATATCGTAAACATCCGACACAAAATCAGTTGTCGGAAGCTGCGCGTTTCCTCGGCCTCACGGCAGAGGGCGGTATTGTCAGTGAGTGTCCCGAGTTTGCACGAATCCTCCGAAGCAACGACCAGCGAGGCGAGGTTGATGACCGGAGTCGACGACAAAGTTTATAAAAGGAGGTGGGAAACAGCAAACCAGGATACGCGCGAAAACAACCCACCAGTGACTACAGCTGATTTTTAGCTCGTTGAATAAAAGTGCTTAAAGAACTGCAGATCGCGAGGTTTTAAAGGGTGAAACAACACTGAGAAATTCGTGTCGCGCTGTTGCGGTTGCAACAATGTGTATGAGTAAAGCTTTTGCAGTCGTTTATTGTACTTCAAAAGATACACTGATGATACATGTGAAGCGTTTTCTTTTTTTCTGTTATAATATATTAAATAGCTTAAAATGGTTTTGATACCGCTTCGAGATATCGTGTTGAGCATTATTTGACAAAATTAAGTTTAGCGGTATCAAAAATCATGCCTTTGTCACAAAGCACCGGGCGTCTCCATCGAGTTTTTCAAAAAGCACCAGGCGTCTCCATTGATTTTTTGAAAAATACCAGGCGTCTCCATCGATGTTGGGGCCCCCCAAAAAAAAAACATGGCCACCGATGAACGAACGCTTATTTGTTGGATTGGTTTATGAGAGATCCAATTCAATTCGTTCAATGGCAAACTCGATTACTTACGATTACACAATTCGTTCGTATCCGTTGCTTCGCTCACCGCTGCTTTGTTCGCCTATGTGACCTCTTGTGACCGTTCGGGCGGATGTGTGGCGTAACATGACATTCTTTAGCTACTCTTCAGCAATAACAGCTCTTGAAGCGATCTTTTCTCACACAATATTGATTCTCGCAAACCGGCGACACCGGTCGATGCATTCTATTCGAGCGATAAACCGCACGATGCGCTCGATGAATCGAGTCCATTTAAGTCGTTGCACTAAATGCGGGGTGGGGGACTAGGTGAATACAATTTCGTGGCAAAGTACCTGTCCAGTAGAGAGGTGATGTTTTTTTTTTACCAACAAGCGTTGTTGAAGGATGGAACTGTTCCGTACCGAATGTATGATGATGTTTGGACGGTGGCGATAAAAACCGAACGATGAAAAATAACGGTCCCGCTTCCTCGTTAGTGGTCAGTACCGCCGTCTTCAGCTTCCCGGGAGTGGCCGGCCAAGTAGAAAAGAAGATTAAATTGACCACAAATTGGTCCATCAGCCGCCGCCTTTGCTCGCTCGCCGTACGATAGCTAGACGCAAGCACAACGACCCCTACCGTCCGTGGGACTTTGCTCATTTTCCCTTCTTCAAGCGTGTACCGAAGCTGATGTTGAAGGGCTGCACGAGCGGCTGGCGAGAAAAATATCCAACAGTCAACTAAATGCGCTCCCTGATTACATCGCCTGCTAGCGTGAGGAGTCTCAATAGAATGGGTTTATACGTCTCAATGAAGGGTTTCGCCCATTTTTTACTGCACCCTGCAGTAAAGTGGGAAAGGTTCGGGCGAGGCAGCAGCAAAGTAGAATCACGGGTTTCTGCACAACAAACCCAGCATCCCGTTTGGCACTCATGTATCACTGCCGCAGGCGAAAGGATAGCAAAAGCTGGTCATTGAATTGAGATATTTCTGTCCAATAAAGAAAGCAAACCGAAAAACATCAACGAAGAAATCATCGTCGTCGGGTGGTATGGTACGGGCCACACAGCCTCCCGGTATCAGTAGTGGTACAGGTTTCGTCAGTGACGAAAGAAAGATGAGGTCAATGGAAGGGAATGGTTTACCGGTTGCGAAAGAGACGCTCGAGCATCATAAAGAGGAATTTAGCACCATAAAGGGACCGTGGTTCATGCACAGCCACTCAAACGTGCAATCCACATCCACGTTCCGTTGAAGAATGTTGAACCTTGAAATGGTCAAAAGTTTTGATGAGCCAGGCGAATGCACCCATTTCCAATCTAAATATTTTTAACCGTCTTTTTCATCGACATCGAATTAAGCAACTAATCGATTTGAAATAACTGATACGGAGAATTCGTTCCGATTCAGTGAATGTTTTGAATGATATTAATGAATTCCTTTTGTGTTTTGTAAGTTCAACAGGCTATTTACTGAAGCAGCTACAGCATTGTGGCGTGTGGACACTTTCTTTGCAGATAAGAAAGTCTTTTGAGCAAATAAATTGATATTCGTTCCGTTTGATCGAGTAAAATAAGTAAAATTAAATAGAAAAAAAGAATTTATCAGAAATTGTTCACATTTTCAAAATATCCTCTAAAATGAATTCTCAGGTCGGCTTCATTTTGTTTATTTAGTTCATTCACACACCCGTGCAAGTACACCAAACTAGGAATTTTCCAATCCACCAACAGTCACGACAAGTACGAATGTTATTGCTCCAATCGGTATAAACAAATCTAGCAATACATTTCGAAAATAGATGAGTGTTTGCTACCGTTCCGGGGGGGGGAATGAAAGTTTGTTGTTTTTGTTTCTAGCTAGCTCACTGTTAAATGGAATGCTTCAACCTATACTGCAATGCTGAAAACTGTGATCCTGCTGCAAACGGTGCCAGTGCGGAAAACTGCAAACTAACTCTGATGAACGGCGTATGCAGTGCAGTACGGACGTTATTTTCGAAATGAACACACACAAACATGTTGTTCGTTTTTATGTGGACCAGCACCACACACATACACACCAAAAAAAAGGGAAGCCATAAGGATTTGATGATTCACAACCAAACACAACAAACAACATGCCCATCGATAGTGTTGTTGATTGTTTGAAGTTGTGCTTTAAACGTGTATGATGCTGTCAAAAGATGTTACCACGTGCTCTGGTTTTTAATCGTGACCATCGATTGGTAACTGTCCGTAACTGGTACCGGTGCAACATACGTCGTACGCTTTCCCGTTATTTAACATTTGTTTGATATCAATTCAATGGGTGTTTTGGTTTCCGATACAAACTGCTTACGATGTTGCAGTAACAAGTAACGGCGCCTTTTATTTCTACTGCTGCGTATATGCTACCGTTCTCCATTCAGCTACGATTTAATCCTCTTTTCTATTGAACTCGAAGCGCATGATGTGGAGCTGTTTTGTTGCGTCTTTTTTATCGAACCTCTGCATCTGTCCGACTGTCTGATAATTCTGGGAAAATAACAAACGAGTTAACTAAGACATCATGGGCGAAGCGTTATGCAGTTGTTCGAGAAAAACACTCGCATTAAAAGGGCTTGTGCTGTGCGGTGGTACTAGTGCGCAATTGTATCCGCTATGGACAGTTTTCATGTACAGTTTACAAGCTTTAAATATGATACTTTTAATTGATTCATGTGATGTATGATCAGTTTCCTGTGGTGCATCAATAATGTTACCCAGTGTGTTTGTATATTAAGTTTGTGTTACAAATAATTTTAACAAAAGTTTATGATTTGCATAAATAAGTAATTCATTTTTCTAAGCTTTATTAACAAAGAAGTACATGAGAAGTAGCCGATTAATCTATTAGTCGTTATATAAAAAGTTTTGCAAATGAATTAGTTTTATGTTTTTTTTTTTAATCGTAATGAATTGAAAGGAAAAGATGAGCGGCTGGATGATAGGGGCTTATGTAGAAATGATGCATCACGAAAACAATCCTTACTGGTTTTTTTTTATCTGAAAACCAACCACATAAAGAAGATTGGGAAACGATTGCTTCATCTCTACAATATGCTCCGTATGTCTGGATGTGGTATACCAAATGCACAATATCAATTGCATGAATCAACATTCATAGCAAACTATCAGCCGAAAGTCGTACCTATACAATGCAGATTGTGTGATTTGCAGAACAGAAGGAAGCTATGCATATTTTACTGCAACACAAAACAATGCATTTTCTGATGAACCATTTGCAGTTCGAAAGAATTGCTCGTTTCGCATTCTATCCAAATCCATATTATTAGACCGCTGTTTGGAAAAGGTATTGAGCTCTAAGAAAAATAAAACAATATAATGAACGCTTTTAGGAATTTTATTTATCAACATCTCTTTACTAAATCTTCATTTTATTGGGAATTTTCCTTATTGTAAAGGAAGGTTTTGCTGTAGCTCGCTCTGCTATTCGCCTGAGAGGTTTCTCCCTGTTATAGCTGGCTTCTTTTACTGAATTTACTCGTTAATGAATAGTTAGTTCTGGCTCCTGTTTGGCAACCGGACTGCAAATATCCGGCTGCCAGATAATGAAGTCAAGGAAGCCACAAATGGAACGCCAAGCTCTTCTGATGTTGTTGCGTCAAAGAAAGGAAAGAAGAGTATTCTAATAGTTTGTACCAATGAACTGTGTTTTTCGAATTTCCATAAAAGTGCAATTTCCATTTCAAAAGATTTCTACCTACTACTTCTTGCCTACTACCTGCTGCTACTTTGTCGCAACTCCACTACACTGTGCAAGATTGAATTATGTTCGTATCCTAACGATCCCTGCACGATTGCTATACATCTCGAGCAGAAGATCATAGTTTGTTTATCGCACCGAAAGAGACAGACGCTAAGAATGCTCTTCGATCGGTAAACAACTTATTGACGAAAATGTATGCTACCTCTCAGTCCCGGCACTGTGGAGGTACCGTTTGTGTCCTTCTTCATGCAACCTCCGACAAAAGTTTACGACAGCGATGCATCACAAAACAAATGCAACTCACAGCTGCACAGCGGATGGCAATGGCTGGAGAGCAAGTGAATGATGATGTTTATGCAGTCGATGAATTTGCTTTTTTACAATGTTTACCTTTCCATAAATAAAATATTCATGCCTGAATTCATTGTCTGTTGAGGATTAGCTTTCACACAACGGCACAGATAATGCAGGGCACAGAACAAATGCTAAAGAAATATATTCATCGCTTTCAAACAGCATAAGCTGATCCCGGTAGCAAAACACGGTGGCCTGGTTTTCAAAACCCATCGGTACACACAGCATACCGGTGCGAGCTGGAACGGTACCTACCGCGCATTGCCTTTTGCATCACCGGAACGGACAGATTCAATATTTGCATTTGCAATTTGTTTTTCCCCTTTAGAACAGAGAAGCAATTCGTTCCGTTTCTGGCGCATACCCCCATATACCGGCCTGTTACGGTCAGATGGCAGTCGAAAGATGGAAACATAATGTAATTTATCCCAACAAAGATTGAGTGAATCGAAGCTGGCTGGATGCACTTCTGTGCAAGCGGTTCACCTGTTTCGTGTGTTTTTGGCTTTAGATGTTAAGCAGCCAGCACATTTCGAATGGCATATGAGTTCGATATTACTTATCAAAGTCATTTTTGAGTGTTTAGACGAGTTCGGTAGAAGCCTGGACCAAAGAAGCTTTGCAGCGTGCGATATCTGATAACCATAAAACAAAAAACCTGGCAAATCGAATTCCCAGTTCTCTCTGGTGAGCCATAAACCTAAATCTGTCCGAGAAAAAGGATCTGTCACCTGGTCCCAAGTGTGCGCGCTTCCGTAACGCTCGAAATCGATTACGCGTCCATGATTTAAACGATTCGATTTTACCATACCCGATTGCCAATAAAAAATGGCTTCAATCCTGCTCACTAAACGCACCACGATTAGAAACACCTGGCAATACATATTTGACTGCAGTTTTGGGCACGGAACTCGCTCTCCAAAAGCACCGTGCCCGGGAATGCGCCCCAAAACCGTTCCATTTTGTGAAAAATGTTGCCATAATTTAAAGCACCCAAAACCAATTTCACGATCGAGCGAATGGTGCAAGTGAAATCGGTGTGAAATAAAACCAAACCTATTCGTAGGAAAGTATGTGTGTGTTTGTATAGATATTCTAAGCTGCCTGCTATGCTTTATGCTCACCCGTGGAATACGAAATTTTTCCATCCATTTTCTTACTAAAAGAACAAACACCAAAAAACAGCAAGAGTGTATCAAGGTAAAACTTTTTTGTGTGTTTGTGTGTGTGTGTTTCGTCTTTTCGTCTGCAATAGGCGCAAATCGAAACGCTTAAAATAACTGTTAAACTTTTCCAATATAATGCCACCAAACGGTGGCGCGAATGGCGCGTGGCCTCGTATGTTTTATTCAGACATCAGCTCCAGCCCCAAAAACAAACGTGAAGGTAATTTTAACGATTCAGCACATTCAGCAAAGCGCCACTTTTACGGATGACTGGCCGGCTGCTGGCGGTGTTGGCTTCGTTTCGTATCATTTCTATGCTCATAATTACCGCTGCTAATGATGATGAGCGTAGGCGACGGGGGTGGGCCAGGGCGCTGTGAAAATCCGCCACCCCCCGGGTCTTATGATTATTTGTTTTCCATGACGTGTGAACGAAACCGTTCGTCTGGCCGGGAATTATAGCCACACCAAGATGCTGCATACTAATGACACAATGTGAACACCGTGAAATTGATCTGCAACCAGCAAAACCGACGGTGGTGGCAATACCGATGTGTGGTTGTGTTTGTATGTTATGTTTTTCTTTCCAACATACTGAAATTGCTTCGAGAAACAACTCTCTTCACCGGTCGGCCCCTGCTTTTGCTGCCCACAACCGCATCGGGCCGCATTTTTCATCCTTTCCGTGGAAAAAAGCGACGCATAAGAGGTGTGTGCTTTTGATGCTGCATACCAATTTTTAGTCTCCGGCCGAGTGTGTGTGTGTATGTGTCTGTGTGCGTAAAGCACCAAACGATATCACGTACCGTTCACCAACAGCCAGTTGGTGCGGTTATGTTTGCCACGACAGTATTACAGTTCTAGTTGCGTCATTTTACTTAAGCTTGTTAAATAACCTTTCGTTCGTTTTTGCTTCTTCAAGAGTTGAAGATGGCAACTTCAAATTTTAGATTTCAAAAATTAAATAGTATAAGTGCAATAACCTTAACTCTTCCTTGTTGGACGCGAGAAACGCTCCACGAGTAAGCCTGGAATGAATAAATTGGGAAAGTATAATACACTCGCTCAACAAGAATAAATCATTTTCGACGCTTGTGACAGCGATCAATGAAGAGCTGGCCATAAATCAAATACTAGCAGCTGCTTGCTGAACTCATCGCAGCTGGGGCAGCTGTGCGACTGGAGGGTCCTGGCGAGTACTCGAACATGTTTTTGCGGGGATTGAAAATTCTGGTAGTAGAATTTATTTACGTTACCCCTTCTCCAGTTCACGACACGTACCCAGAGCGTACAGAGCTCTAAATGATTCTCGAGTGAGTGACCTCGCTTGGTCTCGGCGCACGCTTCCACGAACACACATTTCTGTCATCCATCGAAGCGTCCAGGCGTCAAAATCCTATCAAGCTTGACGATGCATTAACAATCAATTTATTATTTTACGATACCGCAAGCACACCGGTACCTTTGGAACACCGGACGAAACCACCCGAACCCGGCCGATATAAGTGCAATAACCTTAACTCTTCCTTGTTGGACGCGAGAAACGCTCCACGAGTAAGCCTGGAATGAATAAATTGGGAAAGTATAATACACTCGCTCAACAAGAATAAATCATTTTCGACGCTTGTGACAGCGATCAATGAAGAGCTGGCCATAAATCAAATACTAGCAGCTGCTTGCTGAACTCATCGCAGCTGGGGCAGCTGTGCGACTGGAGGGTCCTGGCGAGTACTCGAACATGTTTTTGCGGGGATTGAAAATTCTGGTAGTAGAATTTATTTACGTTACCCCTTCTCCAGTTCACGACACGTACCCAGAGCGTACAGAGCTCTAAATGATTCTCGAGTGAGTGACCTCGCTTGGTCTCGGCGCACGCTTCCACGAACACACATTTCTGTCATCCATCGAAGCGTCCAGGCGTCAAAATCCTATCAAGCTTGACGATGCATTAACAATCAATTTATTATTTTACGATACCGCAAGCACACCGGTACCTTTGGAACACCGGACGAAACCACCCGAACCCGGCCGACCATCGGGTTTCGTCGTTGGAAAATACACACACGCATACGCACACACACACACACCGAGGCAAAATATTGTTCCGTTCAGGCGCCCATGGTCCACCTAGGTACTGTGCTGCAGGCATCCGGCAGAGCCGGCAATACACTACCCTTTCGGTTCTGTGGGGTACCGTGAGTATGTCGGGATCCAATCGGATTCACCACCCCTTATGGGACGAATGAAGCACGCACGCACGCACACCTCAAAAACCCCACACGTCCATCAAAGTTAAGACCGGCAAAGAACGACGTCCGAGCACAGAACGAACCCCGGCCGAAAGCGTAGGGACCGGACCGGAATCAGACATGCCTTAAATGGATCAGTCTTCTCCACGATGATGTGGAAGCGTTCAAATATGTTTCCCTACTGGTGCTGTCAGCTAAGAGGACAGGCCATATCACTTGGCCGAAAGCACACCGCCGGGATTGTGGCCCCCTCGGGGAAGCACGGGAAAATGTTGCACTCGATGGTGTCGTTTTGGAAACGGTAGCGTGTCTGACAGTACACACCAAAGCTCCACCGTTCGTGGTGGTGGCGGTAGTCTTACCTATCTATCCGATCTGTCACACGACACAAGCCAACACACACCGAACAACAACAGCAAAAAAATTGCCAATGGAGGCACATGTTTTTGAAAATTCGAGAGCTTTTTTTTTGGCTCCAAAGTTAGTCACATCCGAAGGTACCAGCCAACAACAACAAAAAATCCTCAAAAACCACCGATCGAAACTCGACAGCAGGCGAACGAATATTTGTGACGGTGACTACGATCGGTACATGTCGATGATTGTCCATGTCGAATTTGGTGCGAACGATTTACGCACCAAGCGAAACGGCACCGATTCTCCCGGCCCACCCGGCAATTGTTCCGATTCGAGCGTTTAAATTTATGCCTTTGCTATATTGAGCTGGTTCTACACTGGTTGGTCCGTCGGTACCGAACACGGTGGTACACGCACGGTTAGCATGATAAGCATCTCAATTTATAGAGCCTTCCTGACGATTATAGACGCCTGGACACAATAATGTCACGCTTGTGGGGATGTTATCTGCCAACCAACCTCACTCTGTGCCACCCGGATGTGCATCGGAAAACAATTTTTGGAACAGTTCATCCCGTCGGTTGGGAGAGATGTGCCCAAAAAGCAAAAAAAAAGAGTTGCCAACTGTGTGCAATGGCAACGATTTATGTCAGAACGTTCATGAGGCTGACCTTTATAAACACGCTGGATGAAGAATAGGTAGCTTGTACCTTGGTACCAAGACATTTCCCGCATTCTGTTGCACATTCTTGCCGTTCGTCGGCATTATCATCATCATCGTTCGAGGTGACGCCTGCTGCTCGTCAGTGGCCTAGGACATGAGCATCTTATGAAGCTATTTGGTAGAAGGATTCCGAATAAAGTCTTAGCACTGCTTAACACACCCGGCACGGAAGACAGTGGCCTGTTAAAAGACAGCTCCTGGACGTGTGAGAACAATCCCGCTAGCCTACCTGGTCGGCCGTCTCTAGCGTACGCTTCAGAGACATTCCACGCTTGTCATAAGTAGTATGCCGCTGTTCTCTGGCCCTGTCACACTTTCTGCAATGGACTGTTTTGTCATCTTCAAACGGAATTTTCGAGTGAAAAATAAATTGCTTACCCGATTCTGGGTAGCCCTTTTTTGCCGGTTGCTCACGCCTTCCGCTCTAAGTCATCCAACGCCGAAAGCTAAGGCGAACTTTCAAAATAAAACGAACTGCTTCGTAAGATGTACGGGCAACGGTTGGTTCCTGCCCGAAGGTTTTGCAGGCCTGTGTCTTACACGAACGGAAGCTTAAAAGCGCATACCCATCATGTTTTCGGCGAGGGCCGGAATGTTTTGCAGAATGTGTTGAACACCAGGCAGCCAGAAGATTCTTGGTAGGTCGACATGGTCGACACAAGGTCAGCACATCCTCCGGTCGCAACCGGAACAAAGTACACAAACTTACGTCTTGCTTGACGCACCCGCACACACACACACACACACATAACGTACCGTAACGTAGGACGGGTTGAGACAGTTGGAATTTTATTAGACATTTATCATAAAACTATGGCAAGCCGCTGCCTGAGTGCAGGTTCTAAAAACGGTGCCCGCGCCATAGTGGCGCGACTGTACTGCAACTTTTCCACACTCACACACACCCAGGCACACGTGATCGCGAAGCCATTCGAATGGTTTGCGGCGATTGTACACATCATTTAACAATGGCACAACAACAATGGCGCCGACGGGCGACAGATGGATCATAAAAAGCCATCGTAAAGATATGCTGCCCCGGGCGATAGCGGCACCATCTGGTAGCGTATATTCGCGTGGAGCTTTGGCCACCAGACGTTGGTCGATTTTTCTCACTCTTGGCGCTGATATATTGATGCGTCCCTTGATAAATGCTCAAATGGGTCGGAGCTTAAAGCGTGTTTGGCTTAGCTGTAAGCGATATTTGTTTTAAATAGGAAATGTTACAAAAAACACATACGTACCTTAATTTATTGTGTGTACGAAGATACACACACCGTAATTGGATCCGTTGATAAAAATGGCGAGGCTTCACAACGGCACTGAAGCAACATTTGCAGAAGGGTTTACTGTTCAAATGGTGCGATAAATAGGACACACATATAACGTACCCTATTTTATAGCTCCCGCAAATATGAAAACAGGCTCACACACACTCACACACGCACACACGAAGCCAATACCATTTAAGGATAACTGTAAAATACCAACTACCCTTATGGTTTTGCAATACTTGAGTTTCAAGATGACGTTTTTTTTTTGGGAACCAAAAAACACTCAAAAAGAAAACCAACATTTCTTGTATTATCCTGGCTGCTGCTGCTGCTGTGCACGTATCGTCCAATCACAAAAACACTCCACAAGCACATCCTGGCGAGAATTCGGGATAGCTTCAAAGGGATCAACAAACAACAAGAGGGTTAGATGAAAAGTGGTCAACACTTGCGGAGTTCTAATCCATTTATGATTTTTTTTTGGGTTGTGTTCATTCCGGCTTGTTTTCAACTGGACGAACTCCCGCTCAATATATGGACGCGTGTACGGGCAATTCTTCATTCGCAGCACATGTTCACATGTTTTTCGACCGTTTTTTTAACCACCCGGCGTTCAAGTTATCTCCATGTGAACGGCTAACCACTTCACGGCACAAACCCGTGAAAGCTCCTTCGCTTTGTGCCGATTTGAACATTGGAGTGTGAGTGCCTGTTTTAACCGGAATTTTTGTGTTTTTATCATCGACTCCACTTCACTTCACACGACCTTCTTTTGGTGAGCGTTAGCCAGAGCAAAAAAAAACAGAGATCCTCCCCACTTTACAGCAGCACAAGTCGAAAAGAGGTGCCGAAGAAGAAAAAAAAACAACAACACACCAAGGTCCCTTTAAGGGTTAAGTTTATCCGTTTTCAATGATACTTATACTCGGGAGCGTTATCCCACCCGTGCATCACTTTTCTTTTGGTGTTTTCATCGTTTTAATTGAATTTCCGTGCTGTGCGAGGAGATGTCTTGCCTTTTTATCGGGTTGGAGATAAACGTTGTTTGCCCGTCCAAATGGATAGGAAATGCAGCTGCCATGATGGTAGTAATAAAATTTCAAAACAACGGTTACAACACGCTGGCCCAACGAACACAATGCGTTATTATCAAATAAATTGACAACGGGCCAACGATGAGCGTATGCAGGAGTTTGTTGTTCGGCAAGATTGTACGAAAATTCGCACCGTCTGTCAAAGCTCGTCCGAGCAAAATATTGCACCCATGCAAACACTGTTGCACCTAACAAAGTTATCAAACAATTCGATTGTGTCAATCATTTGACAGAGCCTTGCGCAGAGGCAAACTTCGTGCATCGTTCGTGTAATGGTGACGTGAACGATCCGGCGGAACGGTGAAACTTCCGTTGCAACGGTGCACAATATTTTGCACGACTTGTAACACAAACTTCGTACTCCAGTGTTCCTTCACCATGAACGAAAAACTACTTCATTGTGACACTGCCTCTTGGTAGACGCTACCGGAGAGAACAACAATACAAAAAAAGAGCGAACATTACGGAACAACTTTTCCCAAAAGCCATAAGGAACGGACAAATTTTCTTATCGGGGACACACCTCGCTTACCCTGTGCACTCTTCGTGGTAGAGCACATGCATCTTACTGGTATGCTCGCTGCCGCCATAAACAAGCTCGCTGTGTCCGTTCGCTTGCTGGCATGAAAAACGCTTGTAAATCTTCACAACAACAGTGTTTGCCGCCGGGTTCCGATGTGTATTACTTCGCAGAATCTGCGAAGAGATGACACATTTGAGAGATAAACTAGTTGACGGAGAAATCACACGAGGGAAAGGGCAAACTTTCGGACCAACTTTAATAAAATGTTATCATTTTCCATTTATGCGTTCCCATGCGCGTGCACGTTTGCACGTTAGTTTGCTAGTGTCCGAGACACATCTCAACTGGTGGGTACGGTTGACTTGATGGCATTATGATGGTTGCCGTCGTTGCTTGCAATTTGCTCCACACTAGAACTGAGCTCATGTTGCACGCCAAGGCGTTGTGCACCAGCAGGAACTAACCGTGAATGGCGCATGATGGCGTGTGGATATGTGCAAAATGGTCTTTCAACGGTTTAGCGCATATGACCGTACTGTTGAGTGAATACGAGCCGAGTTTAACGTTTCATACTAAACCGTACTATTTACCTTAGAGCCAGCTTCCGTTGCATAGTGTTTGACTTGTGACTGAATCTAAATAATACGTTATTGTATATGCTTGGCTGCTTTTCATTTCAGTGCAACACGTACACTTAATACCAACATCGAAACGATTGTAAATTTACAACATTTACCTGTCTGTTCTAGCTGTTAACATTACTCTGGCTCCCTACTAATCGTGTCTTTCCAATGTGTTCTCAGATGAAACATGCCGCTCGGATGAGTTCACCTGCGCGAATGGGCGTTGCATACAGAAACGTTGGGCATGCGATCTCGATGATGACTGTGGTGATAGATCCGACGAAAAGAACTGTCAACCTAGCACGTGCGATCCACTGAAGCAGTTTGCCTGCGCAGAAAATTATTGCATCACCAGCAAATGGCGCTGCGACGGAGAGGCCGACTGTCCGGACGGTTCCGACGAAAGGGTAAACATCACTACGATGGAGAGAGCGATAGAGATAAAACTAGTGTCCTGTTTTGTTCATTGTGCACCTGTGTGGGCATATGTGTCGTTTATAATTGCAGGGATGTGCCAATCCACCGCCACCGACCTTCTCCACCTGTCTTCCGCTGGAATATCAATGCAACGATCGTATCACCTGTATCCACCGGAGTTGGATATGCGACGGCGAGAAGGATTGTCCGAAGGGTGACGATGAAATGCCACCGATATGTCAGAATGTAACCTGCCGGTCCGATCAATTCCAGTGCAAGAAGGATAAAACCTGCATCAATGGACACTTTTACTGCAACGGCAAAAACGATTGTTCCGACGGTAGTGACGAACAGGACTGTGGAAGTAAGTAAATTCTTCATTTCTGCAATGCGCTCCACCGGGTGTTTCTATAGCGTCCACGGCAAAGAATTTGTACTGACAGATGCGTAAATTGCATTCTACAGTTAAAAGCCCGAGTGAGAAATGTAATCCCAAGACAGAGTTCGATTGCGGTGGAGGAATGTGTATACCGTTGTCGAAGGTTTGTGACAAGAAACCGGACTGTCCCGAGTTCCAGGACGAACCTGCCGACCGATGTGGTAAGAACGAGTGTCTGCAAGGCAACGGTGGATGCTCGCAGCTGTGTGTGGATACTCCTGCTGGGTTTTACTGTGATTGTAAACCGGGGTACGTTGGAGGTTTTATGTTGCAAATTATAGAGCAGATGCGTAATTGCTTCGCACTTTAATTCTAGCTTCAAATTGGCCGACAATCGAACCTGTGTTGACATCGACGAATGTGAGGAGCCTGGATCGTGTTCGCAGAACTGCATCAACGAAATTGGCACCTTCAAGTGCGAATGTATGGATAATTATCTGCGCGATCCACGGGATCACACGCGGTGTAAGGCAACGGAGGGGCACGCTTCGCTGCTCTTTGCCCGACGACACGATATCCGAAAGATTTCGCTCGATCACCGCGAGATGACGTCGATTGTGAACGACACCAAATCGGCCACCGCACTCGATTTCGTGTTTCGCACCGGCATGATATACTGGAGCGATGTATCGGAGAAGCGTATCTACAAGTAAGCTTGGTGGATGTTTGTTTCTTTGTTTGGAAAAGTTAATAATTTACTTGCGCTATTTTTGCAGGGCACCAATTGACGAAGGTTCCGACAAAACGGTCGTTGTGAAAGATCAGCTCGTTACATCGGACGGATTGGCGGTAGATTGGATCTACAATCACATCTACTTCACGGACATAAAAAAATCATCCATCGAGCTTGCCAACTTTGATGGTAACATGGGCAAGGTTTTAATACAGGATGATTTGGAAATTCCGCGCGCTATCGCACTGGATCCAATTGACGGGTAAGTAATATCGTGATTCATCACCATTAAGCTATGGAAGCGAGACAAAAACAATCTGTTTCCTTTTTTTCTATTGCCACGCTAGATGGATGTACTGGACGGATTGGGGTACCAACCCAAGAATCGAACGCGCTGGCATGGACGGCACACACCGACAAGTGATTGTAAGCTATGAAGTGAAGTGGCCCAACGGCATCACGTTGGATTTGGTGCGAAAGCGTGTGTATTGGGTAAGGACCTTTCCATATTTAGTTTCACTGTAGATTTGTAGTCGTATGGCAACTCTTGTTATGGTTTTCGGGTTTTTCCATTTGTTAGGTCGATGCGAAGCTGAACGTTATTTCGTCCTGTAACTATGATGGCTCCAAACGCTCGGTAATACTTTACTCCGCGGACTACCTGCGACATCCGTTTTCGATTACCACGTTCGAGGATTGGGTGTACTGGACCGATTGGGATAAGGAAGCCGTATTCAAGGCAAACAAATTCACTGGCAAAGACATCGAACCGGTGACAGCAATGCACATGGTAATAAGATTGGCCTTTTTATGCCGGATGTGATTATTCATTTTACTGGCGCTAAGTTAAGCTCGTGTTAAAGCTTACCGACCCTCCATATCGCACATTAATTTCTAATTCATTCTCAATTTGTTACGGCCCTCACCTTCAGCTACAACACCCGATGACGATCCACGTGTACCATCCGTACCGTCAGCCGGACGGTGTAAACCACTGTCAAGCGGTGAACGGTCACTGTTCGCATCTGTGCCTGCCGGCTCCCCAAATTAACTCCAACAGTCCGAAGATTTCCTGCGCGTGCCCAACCGGGCTGAAGCTCATGAGCGACAGCTTAATGTGTGTAGAAGACGGTAAGTGAAGGATTTGGGTTAGTTCTTGTTTTGCGATTCCATGTTTTCCCCCCATTCATCCGATTCCATTGGGTATTCTCATAAAAAGAAACACACAAAAACTAAATGTATCTAGAATACGTTAATACGCACAGTAAAATTTAGACTATCGCAAGATTGTCTTGTTTCGACCCCCCTCTGCCTGGCTGTTTTAATGTGCAGGGTCAACAAAAGCCACTATGCACGGACATACCAAAAACAAAAACACCAAAAGTTCAATCCCACACTTGGAAATTCGCTTTTCGCAAGCGTCCCTTCTTCGCGGCCGTATTCCACCGTCGGTCTATCCGCGTCGTCAGTTGCAACGAGTTTTATTTATTCATCTTCAGCTGTTTGCTGTTTTTACTGCGCTTTTTTTTCGTTTGTATGTTCGTTTTTAATGAATTTTAAATGTTTTTCATTCGCCTGTCCCGTTCCTGGACGTTTACCACTTCCGCCCAGCCATTGAGTACACGCGTGGGAATCGTACAATAAATGGATTTGGTCAATAGTGTTGTTGCTCCGGTGGCGGTGGTTTTATAGCGTTTTTTAATTTGTTTTTATGTCTTTTGTACTGTACAGTCAGTGTGTGTTTTTGTTTGTTTGTTTTTTGCTCCGTGTGTGTGTGTACTATATGTTTGTTGATTTATTTATAAATTCATTTTGTTTGTACAGTTGATTTTGCTCATTTTTGTTAATTTTCTTCTTTCTTTTGCCTTTTCTTTCCTTTCTTTCCCGGGTTTGTGTTCACATTTACCGACACCATCTGGAATGTCATCATCGTATGCAACCATGCTGTGTTTTCTGGGCGGGCTGGTTGGTTGGCTGGCTGGCTGTGTGCTCTCAATTCCTCCCGATTGAATTGATATGCGCGAATGCGTCCGCACGTACGTGTGATAATCACATTTTTCTTCCCGAATCGAATCGCTGCCGTCAACGGAATTGGTTGCTGCACAACCGTTAAACAAAACAAAATCCGCCCATTTAACACCATTATATTGTGTGACCCGTCGCTGCACCGCGTGCAAACAATGCAT
This sequence comes from Anopheles maculatus, assembly GCA_002091835.1. Lineage (NCBI taxonomy): Eukaryota > Metazoa > Arthropoda > Insecta > Diptera > Culicidae > Anopheles > Anopheles maculatus. Next base: position 43,638 of record LULA01014184.1, read on the forward strand.
ACAATGCCGTTCGGGTGAAATTGCTTGTCGTTTTTGTTATTATGGGAACGGTGTAGAAACAAGTCCAACTGAACCGACGGGAACTATCGAGGGTTCTGAAGGTAGTGACGGGACTGGTAGCATCGATAATAACAATGGTATGAATAGTAGTAGTAGTAGCAGTAATAGCAGTGATGCCAACAAACATAGCGAGTACCACTCGAGTAACGTTTACGATAGCATTAAGTACATCATCGCTTCATCCGCCAATGCATCCTCTTCCCATTTCGATTCCTTCGCCTCTTTCTCAACATCACCATCATCTTCTATTTCTGTACCTTCCTTGGCCCACGAAGCAAAGAATAACTGTGCGTATAGTGTTTATTCACCTGTTGTCTGTCCGCGAACAAATCGCTTCTTACGACAACAATAGCAAAGCGTGTTCGGCATACAATGTTGTGTGCTGATCGATATGACAAACAACGTCTAAAGTACTCTCAAGTCATGGATGGAAGATGAGCGTGCAAAAAAAGTGTGAAAATAGCTAAACCTACTAGCAGTAGAAAACAATCTTAAATATGCATAACAAATCATGATAATGTGATGAACAATAACATGGAAAAACTCAACGAAGCGCTACTTCGTGCAAAATCAGTTCTAAAATAGTAGGATGCCTAACGTACTTCATGTTCGGATGCACAATGGAAGCTAACCACCAAGAAAGTTTACCTGTAATTTGTTCCCTCTTCACCAAACCAAACCGAGCGAATCTTTAGCATCTGCGGTTTATGTTTGGGTAGAAGGATATGACACTGAATAACACCATTAACACCTCTTTGTTTGCAAAAGCTTGCAAAGCAAAGCACACGCTACTGCACAATTCATATTCGAACAATGTAATTACTCTTTCATGAGGCACTTATAATCGGTGCAAGCGAATAATAAGAAGCAAAACAACCTGATTCCACAAAAGAAACTAGCTAATCATTTGATCTTTCCGCTGTTCGAAGCTGTTTCTGGCTACGAGCCTGATCGAAGCAAGTGATGCTGCCGTCTTTATACGTGTTACCTTCTTTTCTGCATCGAACGGGTAAGGGTAAAACTTTCTCCTCCCGGCACATGAACAGACACGGTACCTAGAATCTTAATAGTAATTAATAATGCCCGTCCGCTCACGACGTGCCGTCATCTCGCGGTGATCGAGCGAAATCTTTCGGATATCGTGTCGTCGGGCAAAGAGCAGCGAAGCGTGCCCCTCCGTTGCCTTACACCGCGTGTGATCCCGTGGATCGCGCAGATAATTATCCATACATTCGCACTTGAAGGTGCCAATTTCGTTGATGCAGTTCTGCGAACACGATCCAGGCTCCTCACATTCGTCGATGTCAACACAGGTTCGATTGTCGGCCAATTTGAAGCTAGAATTAAAGTGCGAAGCAATTACGCATCTGCTCTATAATTTGCAACATTAAACCGCCAACGTACCCCGGTTTACAATCACAGTAAAACCCAGCAGGAGTATCCACACACAGCTGCGAGCATCCACCGTTGCCTTGCAGACACTCGTTCTTACCACATCGGTCGGCAGGTTCGTCCTGGAACTCGGGACAGTCCGGTTTCTTGTCACAAACCTTCGACAACGGTATACACATTCCTCCACCGCAATCGAACTCTGTCTTGGGATTACATTTCTCACTCGGGCTTTTAACTGTACAAAAAATGAATGCAATTTACGCATCTGTCAGTACAAATTCTTTGCCGTGGATGCTATAGAAACACCCGGTGGAGCGCATTGCAGAAATGAAGAATTTACTTACTTCCACAGTCCTGTTCGTCACTACCGTCGGAACAATCGTTTTTGCCGTTGCAGTAAAAGTGTCCATTGATGCAGGTCTTATCCTTCTTGCACTGGAATTGATCGGACCGGCAGGTTACATTCTGACATATCGGTGGCATTTCATCGTCACCCTTCGGACAATCCTTCTCGCCGTCGCAGATCCAACTCCGGTGGATACAGGTGATACGATCGTTGCATTGATATTCCAGCGGAAGACAGGTGGAGAAGGTCGGTGGCGGTGGATTGGCACATCCCTGCAATTATAAACGACACATATGCCCACACAGGTGCACAATGAACAAAACAGGACACTAGTTTTATCTCTATCGCTCTCTCCATCGTAGTGATGTTTACCCTTTCGTCGGAACCGTCCGGACAGTCGGCCTCTCCGTCGCAGCGCCATTTGCTGGTGATGCAATAATTTTCTGCGCAGGCAAACTGCTTCAGTGGATCGCACGTGCTAGGTTGACAGTTCTTTTCGTCGGATCTATCACCACAGTCATCATCGAGATCGCATGCCCAACGTTTCTGTATGCAACGCCCATTCGCGCAGGTGAACTCATCCGAGCGGCATGTTTCATCTGAGAACACATTGGAAAGACACGATTAGTAGGGAGCCAGAGTAATGTTAACAGCTAGAACAGACAGGTAAATGTTGTAAATTTACAATCGTTTCGATGTTGGTATTAAGTGTACGTGTTAAAACGAACAGCAAACCAAACATTCTACCCATACGCCCCAACACCAGCCCGAAGCGTACTCAGTGAAGCGTTGGAAAATATGGTTGATTTATTCGAGCTCATCCATCTAAGCGGGCACACCCAGGAATCGAATGTTTGCCCGAGCTCAACAGGCATAGCGAAAGTATAATTTATGTCACCAACGTAACGACTACACACCATTGATACGTGATCGGACATATTGCACGGCTAATTATACAACTCTGGTTTGTGCCTGTTTCCGGTAAAACCCCTCGTAAACCATTATGGCCGCGACGAAAATGCGCGGCAAGCGGAGTGTATGTATTTGTTGAATTAACTTCCTGAACTGCTCTTTAATCTCGATCCGGCCAGGCAGCAGCAGCAACAGCATCGCTTGGCAAAAGAGCTCCACGCCCGATTCATGTTTGTTGCCGGTTGGAAAACGGTGCATATAATTTGTGTCATTCATTGAACCACTCCGGGGCTGGCGTTGGAAGGTTGTTCGCCCCACGCTTGCCTGCACCATTTCACTGCCACACACCGTATACGTTTGCACCAGTACGGGCAATTTTCCCGTCCCGTAGGCTATTTTCTGCCCTGCTCGATACGCTTGACCGGTGGCGATATCAACGGCGCCTATTGGTATTGGTTCTGGTGGTCAAGCTCGGTTCCGGTGTCAAAGCAATTTGTGAATTATAGCGCAAAATTAACTTTATAGATTGGTTCGGTACCTGCCGCAACCACCGCAGTCACACTCCCTGGGTCAGCACCCCGCTGTTCCATTGGTTTGGCCCGAAGCCTAATCGAATGAAGGGGGATTTTTTTTCTAAAGAGGAGAGTGGGAAGAATCCATTTCCGGTCACCGTGATTTATGTCCGATCACCGAAGGGGCAACCCGATAGATTCTAAACCTCGAAAAGTTTAGATTATAAATAATTGCCTTACTCACATCCGTCCCCTGACCGGGTTTGCTTCCTCTTTAATCAGAGCTAATCGAGCATCTAAAGCCCAGCTTGTTTGGTTGAACCTCTGGTGGCGTTGCTTACGCAACTAGCCATGTGCTTTTTTGTTTTCGCTCCCATCCCGGGCGAGGCTCTTCGAACAAGACAGTCAGGGCAAATCAATTACTGCACCCGGTTTGCTGATGCAACGAACATGAAGTCACGAACAGGCAAAAAATCCTCTCCCGACGGTAGCATCGGTACGGTGGTAGTAACGAGTAGCAGAAGTAGCAGCTAAGCTCACACAACGATAGTGCCGCCATCCATCCGTTTGAGAAATCCAAACAGCCGTGCATGGAAACCATCCCCGGAAAAACATACCCCCAATGGGTGTGTGTGTGTATGTGTGTATGTCTCCACTAAGTGCATTCTCGATGCACACACAAAAAAAGAAACAGTCACGAACCAAACATAAATATCCTGATATCCTGCTTTTTCATCCCTCCCAAACTGCATCCACCGCTTTTGCTTCGTCATCATCACCATCACCACCATCATCGTCATCAACTGCTTCTTCCGCGTCTTCTGGCCCATCTCGTTGGGAATTTGTCTTGCCCTATCCCTCGCACCCTCCGCCCCACCCACCACCGTCCTCACCTGCCGGGAGTTCATTGGGGAACTCGGAAAAACTGCTCCTCAAACGAACGAACACACACAAAAAAAGGGCAATCGACTATTGCCCAGCCGCCCGGGCTTAGCCCGCCGGACCCCGCTCCAACCATCGCCCCGTCCACCACCACGAGCATCGCAAACAGCTTACACCTTGCCGTCATCTGTACCAACCTTACGCGCTCGGTGGCAATTATGGAAAGTTTGAAATCGTACACCGGTACGGTGCGGGATCGGGCCGCCCTGTACCATTCCTACATGAACCGGGTCGTACGGAATCAAACGGAAGTGCGCCCGGTACGGTACTCGTACTGGGAGCAGCGCAAGCGATTCAATCTGCTCGAGAATCTTTTCCCGCGGGCCCCGGTCGATGCGATCGAGCGGACGAACGAGGCGGCCGCGGCCCAACATCGGGAACTCTACGATAACGAGCTGTTCGCCTCCATTGAGTATGTGAGGTGGATTTGTGAAAAGTATCGAGGTAACTCGTGTTTGTCTGTGCGTTGTGTGTTCCTCATGTCCATTCACGTTCTACGTTCTGTAGTTACGTTCTGTGGTTGTGTTTTTTTGTAGGATTGTTCTTGTCTTTCTTTAACGTTCTCTACGTTCACGTCATACGTTACGTGTATTGTGATTTCTTTTCTGTTATTTACGTCCGGTCGTCTGTAGTATTGAGTAAACCAAAACAAAAACGAAAAGGTAAGCTGCGTACAAACCGGTTGACTTGTGTAACTGTTATTAATTGCTTAATTTCTTTGTTCGTGTTAAATGCATCAGGAGTACAAATAAGTTCGTGCGGTTTTTTAGCGAAACTCAAAGATTTATTATGGAAAATTGGTAACTGTAGCAATCCCCAAAGTATTTGCTATCGTTTATTACTACTGTTTCCCATCTTTGTGGCAAATTGCGCATATCTTCGCGACCAAAAGATGGTTCTTTGGACGCTATCCATTCATCTATACATTTTTGGGAAGTGCTGCTCATCTGGTCCATGTTTCATCGGTCAGAACAGATAGTAATCAGAAG